>WHPZ01582014.1:0-26077 GCA_016617965.1 Macrosiphum rosae
AAACTCTTTTTATTTTATCATTTAAAGTGTAATTTTTTAATATAACGTGTAATTTAATTTTAAGTTGTTCTAATATTTTTAAAATGTAATAGGTAATAATATATTATATATTGTTACGAACAATTAACATGATCAATTATATTTTATGCTCACTTATTGGTTGTTAATTGATTATAGTTTTTATATATTCGGACTTATTATTTAACCAAAAACAAGTGCACTCATTATTTTGAATATAATTTTTAACATAATTTCAATTTATTACAAAATAAAAAAAAATTTAAATAATTATAATTTGGATTCTGAGCTGAGCGATTACAATGATGTGTGTTTTTTTATTTTTATATTTTTGTGTCTGTTATCACCGTTTGGGGTAGTAAAATTGCCTAGATTTTCTTCAACAGTATCTTGTTTGATTGGAATGTGAGTCTAGTTGGTGCATTCGGGGAGTCAAATTCTTAGTAGTTTTCAAAAGCTCAGAGAAAACAAAATAAAAATTAAGGAAAAATGAGAATTTTCACGCAAAATCGGTTTTCGACAAAATTGATATTGGTTTTTGGTGTAACTCTAAAATAAATTGACGTTTATACATGACATTTTCACTGGTTGTTTTTATTTGCATTTTCCATACACGATAAAATTTTCAAATTATTTTTTTATTTAAATTATATTTGTTTTGAACTATTTAGGGACATTTTCAGTTTCCAATTTTATTAGTTTTTTTTTCTATGAATGTCAATAAAATTGTATTTGTTGCGTAAATATGCTTGAAAATTTAATACCAGGCTTCTACTATACTGTTACAATAAAATTTAAAAGATGTTAAAAATCCTTAGTCACAGTTTTTTTTATAAGCATATTTATTTTTAGTTAAGAAGTCATAAAAAATTCTTTTTTAAAATCTAAGATTTGAAAATGTAATACTAGATTCCTCATAAGTTCGTCTACCTTTATCAAAAAAAAAAAAAATGTCTACAAGCAAATCAAGTTAAATTTTTATGACCCTTTGAAGTTCATATTTTTAAAAGATCGGATATTCATTCGATTTATCATGTAGAAATGTTGTAATTCAAAAACGAATAACTATAGGTAGATACATGACAATTTCCACTGAATGCTTATATATTTTCATTTTCTATATATACTATACATAATATTAAAAATATTTTGACTCTTTTTGAGCTGTTTACGGACCTTTTCAGTATTCATTTTTTTTTTTGTATTTCTTTTATAATTGTCAATAAAGTTTTATTTGTTGGGTAAAAAAGCATGAAAATGTAATACAAGGCTCCTTATATATTGTTACTTCATCGGTTGAAAAATATTAAAATACATAGCACAAGTTCGAATTTTGACAAATTACATTTAAAATTTAATAATTATTTTGAAGTTAAAAATGTATAAAATGTTCAACTTTTATAGCTAAGGATTGATTATTTAAAACAAGGTTCCGCTTAAATAGGTTATGTATAAATTATACTTTATTCACAATAATTTTATTATTGTCAAATATACTTAGTAATATCATAGGCTGACTGACCGTTTTCTCTCAGAATCGGGTTTCTTTTACAATGATATTATATCATTGAATTCAAATTTAATACCATCCATTACAGTGACCCACTTGTAACCTACTGTACAGCAGAGCGACACCCACTTGCCATCTTTTTTACTATTTATTTATCCTTTATTACTTTTTTGAGTGGCAAGATTTGAATTTTATATCCCAAAACAAAATATTTTTCAGAAAATTCGATTTATATGAATCCAATTTTGGATGAAGTAATTATTTTCTTACAGGTATGTAATTTATTTAAGCTTATACAGATAACCTAACTTAACCGGGGTCCGTTGACAAATTTTGATGTACCTATTCACTTATTTTAACTTTAAATACTTATAACTTATTACTTTATACTTAAATAATCGTTCAAAATTCGATTTTCTTGTATCAAAAATTCTTAGAAAAATATTTCGAAATATGAGATTAAAAATTCATGCCGTTACTTAAGGGGACGTTACAGTTACATTATTTTTCACTTTCTTACAAGTGCCTAACATAGCTAAGGGCCAGTATTACTATCATTGAATACACTTCGATTACGCTTAACCGACTGATAACAGATTTTATTACCGGCCGAATTCCGCTGGGTAGGAGTCCGTTAAATTTAACCGGATATGGTAGTATTGGCCCTTACGCTCAGCTGAACACTTAATCTTCGTTAGTTTGAAAATTAGAGCGAATTGAGCTCTTATGAAATTTAAAGGTGAGACTTAGATCTATACAATTACATAGGCGTTTTATTATATTTTATTTTAAAGCGAGTTGTGTGTATTTGAAAACTGTAAACTGTTTGTATATCTTAAAATACTCATCACTCGCTTTAAAATTAAAATATAATAAAAATCCTATGTCATTGTCTAGATAATAATCTTAACTTTAAATTGTATAAGAGGTCAATTCTCTTTAATTTTTAAACTAACGGAGATATAAACGTGTTCTGCTGAGCGTAAAATTTGCTATGCGTTACTACACACTTCTAAGACGGAGACAACAAAATATGTCACTGTAACATCTCCTTAAAAAAATAATAAATATCACTCACTATTTACAGTAATAATATTAAATCGTGTTTTTATTATACTATAAACCTTACCTAGTTAAATGTATTAATAATCTTACGACATATAGTGATGCTTAAAACATATGATCGAATCACTCATATTTTGATTTTGTTTTATTTTCCATCAATTTAATGTTAATTGATTTACCCTAACTGAAACTGGAATACGATATTTATGTTTTATATATGTTAATTAATTCGCAGTGCATTTAAAACCACAAATATTTTTAATTAACGAATTATGTGGATGACTATCAAAGGGAATACGCATTGGCAAAATAATTTTATAATATAGAATTTTTTCGTTTCAACCAAATAGTTTTCAACTTTGAATTATAATACGATTTACATTTTGATTACGAAGTCAAAGGGTCTTCATAGTTGGTGATCTCGCCTATTAATTAAATATCGTTTATTAAATTTTTACAAATTGTTTAATTGTACAAAACTTACTGAAGTGAATTTATTCAAGTCAAATTTAATTAAAAAAAAAAAAATAACCATTCATTATTGTATAGTTAACTAAGAATTATATACAAACATTTTTATATGTATTTTGTATTTTTATTTGAGACATTTTCTATAAACGTAACAATTCTCATTTCATTTTGATTTTTAAGCTTTTCTGCATTTAATTAAATTTTTATTTATCTGTATTTATTGTATTTATTCAATGTACTTACCCATTTAAAATGTGTTTGCTAAATTAAACTTAAAATAAATTTATTAAAAAAATATATTATTTATTTTAACTTATTATAAAATAAACTGTCTTATAGTTCTACTTAACTTCATAAAACTGACAAAAAAAATGTTTGTCATATACTATCTATATACTCTATAGTAATATTAATCAGCGTGTGCATTTAAAATGTTATTATGATTTTCATATTTGGTCTTTTAATGTATTTTATTAAACTTTTAATTATAAATTAAACGTTTTTTTATACTTTATTTAATACAGAATAAATGAGGAAAATAAAATATTATAATATATAATATATATTTGATATAATAATATTCTATAAATTAGGTGTCTATAGTTCTATACTATAATAGTGAAATGGTAAAATATTAAGACGACACGTATCGTTTTGATAACTACATTACATTCCAATTATAGGTATAATATACATTATAAAATGTTTGACAATTTGTAAGTACTGGATAATTAATAATTTTTTCAAACAGTATAAAACATATTTATAAACTTACCTATATTATTCATAATCGATAATTAACAAAAGTTTATATTGTGCTAACTAAATATTTGCATTTATATGTAATCCGGCCATCTAGGTCTTCTCATTTCCGTAACTCCGTGGGACTTTTAAATACAATAATAATATCTATTTAATGTCGTTTTAATCGGTTGTATAGCAAGTTATAAAGTATTATACTAAATTGGGATTTGTTAATGCTAGGAACCTATTAATATTTGAACATTTCTCGGAGAGGATATTATTTTACCATTTAGATTTCGATGAATAAACTTTTAAATGTTTGACTGAAATTTTGAGTATATATTATGTTTGACACAGATTTACTGAATATATTTGTTCACCTCAATGGTATGATATTTATAATAAAAAAAAAAGCTATACACATTGAAGGAAATATGTAAATCTTCTTCAAATGGCAATATAGAAAAATATTTTTTACTAGAAAATACATTTTTAGTATACACTATAAAATATATTTATGATATTTATGATATTTTAAAATGAAAAAGTTTTATACCGTATGGTTTAAAAATATTTTGCATCATGTTTCATAACATTTATATTAATTTTATATTTTTTTCCAGCTATTTCTAAAGAAGATCCTGATCGTAATAGAACATCTCGGGATGCACTGCCGAGTAAATTGCAATTCAATGGTTATTCTGAGGAGTACCTAGATCGAATTGAACCAAACGGAAACATACCTTGTGCCAATGATGAACACTTGTCCAGATACGGTAAGTGATACTTAACATGAGTGCATAAAAATTAAACAAATTTATAAATTACATGAAAAAAAAAAACTATTTTTGATGTGAGATGTCCATCTTGTAGTGAGATATAACCAGCTAATACCATTACACTATATGGTGTTAAGGAAAAATGTTGCATCAATGTTGTCTTTAAAGTTAGAAAAAACGTTGAAAATAATTATTTTTTTGTATAATAATGTGTTGTATGTTAGCGATATTACTTTTATTATTATTATTATATTTGTCAACATCGTGATACATTTATTATTCTAAAATTCGTAATTATATTCTTACCCTATGTCTTAAACAATTAATTTTTTTTGAATTTAATACCTATAGATATGTCTGATATGTGTTTGGTTTTTAAGATTAACTATGTTTTACGTTGTTTGTAAATATATGTAATAGTTATTAATGTTACCAAATATTATATTCTTCGTTGCATTATATTACATCTCTGCAAGCATTGCGGTTTTCAACAGTTTATATTTTCTAACATCAGTCAATATAACAATGTAGACAAAATAAGGTTCTTCCTTAGAAAGATATTAAAGAACAAGAGGGTAAAAGAGTATTATTATTCTGTAACGCGTAAAAGCTCATCATTAAAGAACAAAGGGCAAACACGTTGAAAATAGAAATCTCCTCTTCCATTTGTTCATATATAAATGTATTTTTAAACCCTAAACAACTGTTATCAAAATCAATATTTACGCTAGTCGATCTACAATAATATCTTAATACTTTTTAATTTACTCAAAGACAAAGGTATTTTATATTTACTTAAATGTTTTATATTCTGTTAATATACAATACTTTAAATGATGATTCTTAAGTTAGTATTTTTGTTTAGTTTCAAAGACAATGGATAAGAGATGTAATAACCTTATAGGTATTTGCGCAGTTTATTGATTTTTTCCCTTTGTATTTTATTGACAATAGCTATTTTATTTTATTTTGTTTTATTTTTATAAACAAAAAAAACTCAAATTTACAGTGAATGAAGATTATTATTATATTTATAATGGTTTTCTTTTGACTGTAACTTACAAATCTTTCGAACTTTACACGATCTTGCTTGAAGTTATAAAATGTGTATATGGATATAAATAAAAGTCATGTCTATAGATTTATTTTTTAAATATTTGTCTATAAATAATTTTTATATTGCTTCTGTATGTGTAAAGATTGTATTGGCTATAACGTATTATTATGTGTTTAGACTTGATAGAATTAATTTCAATTGAGTAATATTATGAAAGTTAATACATAATATATGGATAGATTAACCTTTATATGATATGTATTTTGTTAGCTTTTAATAAATTAAACGAGCTAAACTTCATAAACATTTTTTTAAGTCACCGTATAAAAACTTTATAGCTTCTATTGGTTTGATTTAAGAAATTATGTTATATCCTGAGTTTAAATATTCTAACACAATCATATCCCACGCTTTATTTTCGTAGGTAACTGTTTAATTATAACTTATCCGAGATTAATTAATTCAGACATAATATTCATATTTCATTAGTTAGTAAAACTAATATATAGTATTATTATATTTAATATATTATTTAATTCTTAATGATTTAACCTTATAAATAATTAGCTTTCCATTTAAGTATATAATTTCTTCAATGTAGAGTAATAAAGAATAATACATTGTAGGAAATGTATTTTATTTCTATTGTGACTATAAGCTGTTCGTGAAACATTGAGATTTCTAAAATAGTTAGTATTATTATTTGTACTAAAGTGTTGAATTCGTTTGCATTAGCTTAACTGTCCTCAATTTAACAAATTATCGTATTTGTAAAAAAAATACCTCTGGTCGTAAATTATTTTGCAAAAAACTTTACCTTATAGGTACTAGATATAACTAAAATTGAATGCATCTTCTTTCGCTATAATGCAAATTCTATAAACGCCTAATTTTGGGTAACACCCTGTTTTTACTGTTAACTGATCATGAGGTTGAGTAC
Organism: Macrosiphum rosae; assembly: GCA_016617965.1. Classification (NCBI taxonomy): domain Eukaryota; kingdom Metazoa; phylum Arthropoda; class Insecta; order Hemiptera; family Aphididae; genus Macrosiphum; species Macrosiphum rosae. Next base: position 6,585 of record WHPZ01582014.1, read on the forward strand.
ACCATGCTTGGCTACTATAGAGCTTAATGATTTTCTTTTAAACTTGGGGTTTCGAAAGCTTTTTTTCTGCTTTTTGAGATGTCAATACATAATTACTGAAGTGAATAATACGCATGAATAAACACCAACCATGAAAATGGTAAGAAACTGAAACGTGGTTCTATTAACTAATTCTCGTTAAATAGTTTTTGTTTTGATTCGTTATTATTATTGTATTAATATAAACACGGCTAAATTATATCGAGTATGAATATAATATTTAGAATGCATTTTTATATTAGCAACAAAGATATTTAGTGATAATTTGTGATATGTGTTATATTATTATTATTATTATTACATATATAATAATTCATCTGTTGTTGTTGGTAATTAGCTGAAAATTAGTTGATATTTTTTATTTTCAAATGCATTATTACGTGTTTGGGTCGTATCCAGGGAAAACTTTGAATAACGGGATATTAATGCTTCCAGAACAAGTAATTATAATTAAAAAACTGTCTGTGCACGACCATCGACAAATACAAATTGAAAGACATTTCTTATTATATTATACATCTTAGGGTTTTTAATACTAAGCATTTTGCGTATTATTAATACTTTCTCTAGAAATGAATAAATCAATATCATGTCGTGTTTGACAATTAAAATTAAAATTAAATATACTATTTAAGCATTTTAAGTAATCAAGTACACTGCAATCAATTGGTTGAAAGTATGCACTGGAATTTTGTATTTTACATTACTTTTATGTTGTAATGTATATGATTATAAAGAATTATGTCATGAATAAAAGATATTCTAGAATATTAATTTGTTAAAGAACAAAATCCGTAGGCTAAACATATGTTGTGTGCGTGTTAAAGAAAACAAAATGTATACCTACTGTTTGTATACCTACTGTTTAAAATATGTAATGTAAAAAAATCTATCACGGACTAAGTCATTCCAAACCACAAACATGCTTGTACATAGTATATCACGAATAAATGCGTATACATGTATAAATACTAAAATATCTATAAAATATATTACATAATAACTTAATTTAATTATGTTTATTAATTATTAGTAAATTATAGTTTATCTATGCGTCCATGTAATCATTTATTTTCCTTATCATATATTTGTCAAACCTGACCTAACAAAACCCTAGACATTTTGAGCGGTACCAGCTAATCCAAAATGTTCAATCGAATTTTTTAAATATTTTTTTTTTACCTTATAATAATCCATCAATCAAATTCACTAATATTTCACATCAATTTCACACATATGAAATATCGATATAGAAACGTAGAAACATTTTGGTTTTTTTAGTATTGACAATGAGAGATGAAGCACTTCTACTTACCCCGCATGATGACGTGTTGTTTTATGTGCTTGTTTCCGCTATTTTATTAACTTATATTTCTGTTGAAATTCATTTTTATTTTATTTATAAACATATACATTATACATCGACTGATTAATTTTAAACTGACGATTATACTTCGGTTTCATTAACATTTTTTTTGGGCAATTAATCGTTATTTTTACAAATTTGTTATTTAATAATTTTTCTTTTGGGGTTTAAAGTTTTGACATTTATTTTAAACAATATAAAACTATCATTTAAGTTTTTTTATCATTAAATTAACATTTAAAAAATTAAAAATTAAATTTTTAATTACAGCTTAACCTATCCCTTGAGTAGCTCTTTATTTAATTATATTAGTTTATACTTTGATTACATTAAGTAGATACATTATTTATTTTCTATTTTTATTTTTATTTATTTTTATGTACACTATCATATTATATGAAACACATTTTTATTGTCTTAGATTAATTAAAATACTTCAGGTGTTATAATGTTTTACCAAAATTACGTTTTAGATTAGTATTAATATTTAAATTATAATTCTTAATTTTTTAATAATTAATGATTACCAACTCGTGTTTATTTAAGTCCAATATACAAAAATAAATTGTCCGCTAAGAAATTATAAGTATTGACTTAAATATAGGTTAACATTTTTCTACTTATACAGGATTTTAATAATCGATTTGTTTCGTTAACTGTTTATACGTCTTGTGATTTATACTATTAGAAAATTAGATTTTCTACTAATGAAAAAAGCGTTATACTATTGCAGTGAAAACCATTTTATTATACTTACACTTTACTTAGGTTTTACTTGCAGCATTAGGTCAATTTAATTTGTCATAAGTATAAAAGGTGAACCCATCAAAATCCCATTACGGTCGTTTGTCAAATACCCGCCCCGTATATGCATGTCAACCTCGTTAAGCGGTTATGTCACAACCTTTAGTGCTTCTGTCCCTGCAAGTCTCATCTATGTGTGGTAACATTTCACTTTTGATTGGTGACTGGAAAAAAAATGAAACCGTTTACATCATCCAATAGCTATATCTATTGGTTGAATCTTCTGCGGTATATAGGGGTTTTTAAAAAGTGTTTAAGCTACCGCTTTTCATCTCGTTATTAGTAAAAGAGACAGAGCGCCATTTCTATATACAACCAATCCTAAAACGTAAACCGCAACAGCGTCATGTTGTATACATAAAACTTACTACGTTTTTTTTTTTATCAAAAATCTAAATTAAAAAACCTATTTTAGTTAGGTTTTTATTATTTAATTTTTAATTTCCGTATAACCTAAATATTAACTACGATATTTTTTTAACTAGTAAACATATGTATATATACCTACTTACAAAGTATTTTATTAATTTTTGGTGGGATTAAAAAAGTGTCATTTTACGAATGAATGCGTACCTACTACTAAACTGCGTAAGTATCTAATGTTTTATTGCAATATTTTGTAAATGGGCTTGTTTTAATAAACATTTATTTGGGTTCGAATTCTTTAAATTTAAATTCAATGAATTTAAACGTGAATGAATTCGCCATTAAAATTAACATTTTGAACACTCCAGTTGTTTATATCAGAGGTTCAACTCTTTAAGTGTTTAACATTTAATTTATTTATTCATGTATTTATAACTATTTGCCTGTTTATTAAAATGTTATTGCTTGAATTCAATTATTTTTTTCAAATTTTTGCTAAAAGTAAAATAATATTAAATGTATTATGTTTTATAATTTTAGAATAATCAATGTTATTACTATTTATTGGTAACATATTAACCACACTGGATTAATGCAAAAGAAGAATCATGTTGTCCCAAAATTAAAGTTATTTAGTAAAAATATTATTTTATCCTTAAACTATATTATAAGTAATTTGATGATGATGTTAGTAATTATTCTTCATTTCTAAGAACTTTCCAAGGATATAATTATCGCCTAAACGAACTTCGTAAATCCAGAAAGAAATTCAAAGGCCAAAAGAGTGCTCGAGTTTTCAAGTGTTGACTCTGTGTGCTGTGTGTGTAATATACATATTTGTGTTTATTTGTGCGTGTGTGTGCCAGTCGTTAAATATATATATAATTGGATCTTAGAAGTCAAGACTTACTTTATAAAAGTAGATTAGTGAATATAACATTATGTTAACACCAACTTATTATTGTAGATTTAAAATACGAAACTCTTGTCATAATAAAAGTTAACAAGTCATTTTTAAAAAAAGGTAAAAATAAAAATCTGCCAATTGTATATATATGTATTTTCAAATTAGGACTACGTGAACCTCGACTATAATGTTATATGTACGTCACGTTCTATTCTTCATTTACTCACACCACTTACAATTCCTACTAAAGTTCAGTATTCAATGTTTACTGCTGCAAAATACAGGTTCTAACGAGCACTTATTTATAGGCAAGTAAAATGGTTGTACGTTAAAAATACACATTCGTTTAATAAAATCCCGAATCCACGTAGTAACGAAGATCTAGTGCTTCTTAAATTTGGTATTGTATAATATTTTATCCAATTTATTATGAAAAATAGTCAGGGAAAAAATATTTTCATACAATTAAACAAGCAGCTTAATCAGAAAGCATAAAACCATAAAGGGGTTAGCATGTGCATTATAGCATACACTGTAAATAAAGTGCATATTTATATGCATGTATGTATTATACATACATATATTCCACCACGTCTGGCTCGTATATTATGAATATAATGGAAGAACCCCTCACTGTTTAACAAGAGCAAAACGCAAAGCTGATGAAAATTACATTTAAATCAATAGCTCTGCACTATGTGTGTTCGACATTTTAAGGTGACCATAACTTTTAATTAAATTAACAGTATTTTGTTTAACCTACCGACTGAAGTAATATTTAATCTTTTTTTTATTCTTTAATAATAAATTTAAGTGTTTGTAAAAGTTTTGACTATTTTGTATAATCATTTAAATATCAAAATAATATTACTTTAATATGTTATCAATTATTATGTTGGAAATCTGCTTTAAATCTCTTTTTGTTTTTAAATACGAATTTAAGTTTATAAATATGATATGAATTTGGTTTTTTGATTTTATTTTGTAGTGACTAACTAAAGTATAGTTATTATTTATACAAAATCGTTTGTAGTGAAATAAACATTTTAGAGTATATAACCATAAAATCTGTCGTCAGAATTTTAGGAACATATAATTTTACATAAGTGAGCCACTTCTTCTTAGCTTAATTACAGTTCTTGTTATACTCGTTTTAATTTAAATTCAAATTTTACTAAACTTGTTTGAATCAAGTTTCCACCCTTAACATAATTAGTCTTTTAATACGAAAGTCCATTATTTGATTATTATCTGTGTTGTCGTCAATGGATATGGCGCTCAGTACCTATTATTTTAAAATATTTAAATTTTTTTACAATTAAAATGACATTTTAGACTAGGTTATTCTATATTTTGGCAACAAAAAATGTATTTAATACCATGTATTGCATATTGTATGGTTAATTAATTTATTTATTTGGTCAATATAAAATAAACTATGTGCTAACCATTTAATAGCATTTAATAGTTTAAAAATATCTGATTTAGTTGCTTAAATTTACCTTATATAGTCTTATATTTTGGAACTAAACTAATTTTAAACATTACAATACAATATTAACAAATCATATATTTATTTATTTATAGTTATTATATTATGCATTCATTCTAAGAAATTACATGTAAAAAAAAAATAGAATTTAATGCAAATGAACTCTTAACACATATTATAATAGTGCTCTTTTATAAAAATAATTTAATAAATGATATAACGTGCATTAAAAAATATGTGTACCTATACATATTAGCTACTAAAAAGTACATTAAAATTATTATGAAAAAAAATATGATAATGTAATATTTATAATGTACCTATATTTAACTAATTATAATACACTTAATCTTTTAAAAACCATTTTTGATCTATATTTTCTTTTGTAAATTCCTTGTATTTAATTGTTATTTATGTATGTCTACTTTGGATATTAATATTTGTGTAAAAGAAATTACTATGGTACCTATTTCGTTAAGATTATTCTATACATCTGAGAATTTTTTGCAGTACAATACAGTGTGGTACTTCATTCTATCAAATTGTTCTATCATTGTTTGCATAGGTATATTGTGCATAGTGCATACATTATTATATCATCAATTTATCGTATCATACTATTGCTATATTATATACTATAAGTTATAGTCTATAACTATTGCTTGAGCTGTGATTTATAATTTTAATATTTTAAAGACATCTCTCCTTGTGATTTATGTTATATCTTAAATTATTTATTAATTTATTGTTGAAAGATATTTGAAAAAAAAACTTCTGTAGCAAAAAGTATTATAAAAAGAAGTTTTGTATTATAGCGATTGATACCAAAAAAATGTCTTATAAAAAACATATTCTATCTTTTTTTTAATGTAACCAACAAAGATTTCCCTAAGGGGTTGATATTTTATTTGGTCGCACCCTTTTTTTTTGGTAGAAAAAGATCCAAAGTTTTATTTTTATTGCTATAAGTTATGTATATCTAAAATGCTAATAAAGGTTAAACCTAATGCAGGTGGCTTGTATAGAGGATTTTTTGTTTTTAAATCATTAATATAACCAAAATTATTTTCTTTGATCGAGGGATACTACATTTTTATCAAACTAAACTACAATAATTATTTTTGATGGTTTAAATTTCTAAATCTTGATAACAAATGTTCATTCGTACACTTAAATTATTTTTTTATTTTTTTTTTTTTCATATAATTAAAACTATATAACTAGGACACTAGTCTGTTATAACGATTAACTTTTATTGACGAATTATAACGTATATTTTAAACAGTTTTAATCATATATATAATTAACTTAAAATCAAATTGTACAAAATCAAGTTAATTAATTTATCATCTTATTTATTGTCACGAAAACAAAAATAAACTTAGTACCAAAAGTTCAGTTCATATAATACTTAATTTATTTTAATTAAAAACCTTTATTAATAATTCAATAATTGTATAAATCGAACTAGACGTTGTTGGCATTTATAGGTACAACGTTTAATATTATTAAGATATTTTTAAGGCAAACAAATGATTGAGTATAGACATTTTAATAATATATTACACAGAACCTTTAATTTTATAAACAATATTAATAGTTAAATTTGAGATGTGTATAAAATATCAAATGACTGGGTTGTGAAAAAAATATATAAAACCACTAGGTAATATAACTGGTAATAGTTTACATCATATAATATAGTTAGCTTGTTAATTAAACGATACGTTTAAAAAAGGATTACTTAAAATAAATAATTATAACTATTTACTTAAGTCTAAAATGAATAGATACTTATTATATTTTTTTATTACACTAACTTACTATAGGTACTCGATTTATGGATTTTGAATTTGTATTTTGTGTAAATATAATATGATATACATGAAAGCTATTGTTTCTGAATTTCTTAAAACAGAATAAACCGATCTAATCGCTTATGCTGGCATTCGTTACTAAATCTCCCCTGTTATAAATAATATAAACCTCGCATCATATTTCGTGTGGCAGAGTTTCCCTCGGACATTTTCTCTTATTAAAGGCCCTCAACCCTCCACCACCGTTCTGTCGTGCTCTACAAATAAAAACGTTCTCTTGAATAATAGTTCCGGCCTGTCATCTTCAGAGCACTTGCCAGGCTATTATCATACGCAATACACCTCCGAACCCCTCTTTGCACTTAACTAAAAAACAAAACAAACCGTAAGTGTACAAAATCATTGTTTTTACAGAGAAAGGATTTCAAAAAAAAATTATTCTCACAAACAAGGATGATTTTTCGTTGTATTTTATATTAACTTTGACGTTACCGACGTTCTGAATAAGTTACTTTATGGATGGTTACTGTTTGGAGCAGTTTATGTAGAAATAAATTATAATTATATAATAAATAGTGAAAAAAAGATCTAGTTATAAACTGTTCGGTTCAGTTAGGTTGTATACACGGGGGATTTTAATTTCCTGAACGTCGTGTAATCTATAAAAGGGTCAACGAACAGATTTCATCAGGTGAAGTAATTTGTCCCCTAGCTCCGGGAATTGCATTTGTATGGGTGTGTGTGTGTGTTTAAAGCCGAATGAGAGGAGAGGTGAGGGATTCATTTACTCGACTTTGGCAACATAACAAAAGCGTACATGGAGTGCAATTTAGACGTTTGGATGACAAACGCCCATCAAAGCCAGTTGCCGGATGTGCCCTCTGCGTTAATTCCTACTAATAATATCATTCCAACGTCATTCGCATTGGTTGCGCTGTTAATGATTTTTTTATTTATGTCCCTTAAAACACTATACAAGCTGTCACGGTATGTGCGATATAGGTATATACTTTAGTATTCCCCCTCATATGTGTGATGATTTGTGAATGAAAAGTGTATTCCGCTGTCAAGTGTCAACTAGGTATGAAATTGTATTTTCGTTTGTGTTTATTATTATATGCTGTTCAAAAATCACGTACTTGGGATAGTATTTTCTTCTATTATTAATATTATAGTCATATTAAGACGCGTGGTTTTGAATTGTTTATTTGTATTTCTACTTTCGTATACAATACAATATATTATGTTTATATTACATTGTAAAAAATACGTCGATACAAATGGGGTGTGTTAAAATGTGTTATGAATATAAACTATATTATGTAAGTACCAATATTAGGTTACTTTTATTTCGTTTTTGTTTTCCCAGCGTGACGTAGTGGTTGTACAAAATTGTTGAAAATATCAATAATACCATTTTTCTAGTTTGGGTTTTTGGTTTGGTTTGGTTTTTAGCAAAGGGAAATTCTTCGACCTGTTTGCTTTAATATATTATCATATTATGCTATAATAATAGGGTGTCCTAATTTATAGTCATTCGTCCGGTCCGGATGGCATTTGACATCCGTATTCCCTGATAACGCGTGTTCAAATGACATAATTTATAACTTTCAGTATATTATATAGTTAATATTATAAACCTATCGATAACTACGACACTATTTTATTAGTTAATTAACGAAAATTAAAATTCCGTGATCATAATTTTAACAATCTCACTGTGAACTTTTGACTTTTAAAGCTTCAAATTTTTGAACTTGCATGAAAATGTTTTTATTTTGTTTATGTATATAGTATACATAGTTTACAATAATATATCTAGTTTTTAGATATTACGCCTAAGGAAGATTGGTTGTTGTGTGATCTAGGTTGAAAGCTTCCTGTCTTCCTTCTTGTATAGTCGTATGTAAGACATTCGGTTATATAACGTGTTTTACTATAAGGGGAGTTACTGTAACTAGTATATTTTATTAAATAGAAAATAATCGTATAGTCATTTCTCGCATTACAATATATTAAATTAGAGTGATTAGACAACTGAAGTAGGTATTTATAGGTAGTAAAATGTTAAGTAAATACTAAATTAATGTAATTTCATTACAAAATAAAAAATCAGGAACGACAATTATTAATTTAATATTTATATTTTTAGACTGGAGTTCTGGTCTTGGTGATCAAGAACGTGTTAAACGGCAGTTATCCGTGTCGTCTGATTCAAAGCTGTTGGACGAAGCTATATGTGAGGAGACACGTGTCATACTAAGACCTAAGAAACCTCCTAGGCCTAAATCTGAAGTGTTCCTAAACCAACCCAACCACAGACGAACCAAACGGTATTCGGCATTTGGGGTTAGTATTTGCTTGACTTTGACTTAATAGGTATATATATTTATGCGTGTTGAAAGTAAAGTACTTTAATCCATCCTCCACCCTTGATAAAAAATAAAATGAAATCCAGTTTTGTTTTAAACACTAATGACATTTATAACTCCATTCATTATAATATAGCTTTAAGCGGCCAAGAAATGTTAAACCTTTTTATACCTCGTTATTTTCCCCTATTGAATCTTGATTTCTTTTTTCTCTTTAAAATATGACACGTAACTTTGACTTTCACTATACCCAAGAAATATTATTAAAATCGCTTTTAGACGTAACCTCCCCCCAGAAAATGTGTAGTATATTGTTTTTCATGCAAAGTATCTTGAATTTTTTAACTTTTGTTTTTTTTTTTTTTATACAGGGAGATTCTCCATTTGGAAAATCAGAGGCGTACATAAAATTAGACCCGCTTGGTGAAGGTTCCTATGCTACCGTGTTTAAGGGGTACAGTAAGTAAGTACAACAAATGAACTAAATAATGGTACCTTTATAATAAATATATTTATATATTTATTTTTATTCAGTAAAAACTAAAAACTTTATTGTACTTTTGAGAAGAATTAAAAATGGTTACGTGCATCAAATATCGTTATTTAGAATTAATTATGTGTATAGGTATAATTAATGTTATAATTTTTATAATAAAATGATTAAATAACATTCACACATTTTGAAATATGTACTTTTGCAAATAGATATTATAATTATTAATTAGTTCAATAATATTAGTATCTATAATATTTATGATAATAACATAATTTAAGTTATTGTTTTTAAGATATTAATATTTACAACTTCTTTAAACCGTAAAACGTGTTGTTTTTTATAGTTTATAATTTGAATGAAATACAATTGTTTACCTATCAGATAGTGAAAATTACTCATCAAACATTTATTGATTTATTATATTAAGGCTGTTGAAAGCGAACCATTTTTAAGGGGTCGTATTTAGGCCATATTTTATATACATCGTGAGTTATGTTTGACTGGGTGTGTATAGTGACCACGATTTAAGATAGTATCTAAGGTACTATCTTAAATCGTGGTAGTGACTGATCATTAGTATGCTCGAGTTCCCCAAACGCTTTATGTAATTAGATAAGTTACGGCTATGATTCTTGAAAATCAGTAACGGACAAACGCGCAGTCACACGTCACTACATTTTGCAATCAAAAAAGTTTCATCATAAAAGTCCCCAAAAAATTCACCCAGTACCAAAAGCCAGATTTTAATTTTGAAAAAATTTGAATTCCTCATTCTATTTTTTAGGTTATGTAGGAAGTGGAATTGTCAATTTTTTGTATTGTTTAATTAGTATATAGTACCAAATTAACTATATGTACATATATATTTTTTTCAAAATTTACCTTTACTTTAATGTTACTGAAAAGAAAAATTGAAAATCTATTTCCTACATAACCTAGAAAAGAGGATAATTCAAATATGTTTTCAAAATTAAAATCGGATTATTGGTATTTTTCTTCCGCTTATTGGTCTAAATCAGGGCTGGTATATTGGGTCCCAAATAACCTCATCTCGGTAAAAAAAAAGTTATAGATAAGTTGAGTTCTGAAAAAAAAGGTACTAGGTAAATAAATTGAGTCCCGAAAATAAAATGTTAGTATGTTCATTCCATTTTTTTAATATCAATCATCTTTATTAGAAGTCAAATTTTATAATTATATTATATTATTTTATATTACATAATATTATGTTCTAAATAAATATGTGGTTTAAAATATTATGTTCTCGGTATAAATTGTATTATTAGTATAAATTAAAATGTATTATATGTTTATTATAATATTATGTTCTTCGTAAAAACTTGAATGATCTGGCCGAACAGGTAGGTAAGTAGGTTTATAGCTGGGGCCGAACTTACCTTACTACTTTTTTTTATCTGGGACTCAACTTACCACATTCAAAATGTACCCAAATTATCGCGGAGCCAATTTACCTAGCCCCGTCTAAATGCACGAAAAAACGACCAGCTTTTCAACAGCTTTAACATTATAAAATAACTATTAAAGGCACGGTATTTAGCAGAACTATTTAGTCAGGATACTTGAAATTTTAAATAAAATGAAAACTTACAGTGACTGTGAACCATAAATGTATTTATAATAATGTGTAAAGAGTTATAATGGCAGGTAGTTCGTAAACCAAACGGACTTTTCCGTGATTGAATAGGTATGTGTATTATGTACGAATATTAAAGGTTCATGAGTAATATATGAAGACGAATTCACGGAACATTCTTATGGTTCTTAATATAGTCTTCACGACTCACGTCTTACCAATTTTGTAAATATTGGTTGCCTAGAAAATAGAAATTAAATTATAAAAATAAGTCTACGGAGTTATTTGGTAGCACATTTTTTTTCCCCTTAAAGAAACATTGTGTACCTGGTTTTTGTGCTTTGATGAAAATTTAAGAAATAGAAAAACGTTCGTGTTCCAATCTTATAGTATTTGTTATTACTTACCTACTTATTAGGATACAATCAAATATATAATATGTACCTATAATACCATTAGGTATGTACCTATATTTATATATTATACTAAACACGTGAGTTCTAATAGTTTTCTAATTCTAATGGGTTTTATGAATTCCGTTTTATATAATATTATGTAGTTCATGTAGCTGTTACAAATCCGATCATATATCTAGGTATTCCGGTGTTTGTTCATCACTTACTTGTGTTGTTATTCTATATTGTTCCACCGCATTGACAACAATAATTCATAACTGGTCTTTTACATTGTTTTTCTCTAGTTTGACCAATCAAGTCGTTGCGTTAAAAGAGATAAGACTACAGGAAGAGGAAGGTGCACCTTTCACGGCGATCCGTGAAGCTTCGTTGTTGAAAGAACTGAAGCACAACAACGTGGTCACTCTACATGACATTGTGCATACACGAGAAACACTTACATTCGTTTTTGAATACGTGGTAAGTCTTCCGCATATTATATTTTTAGTTTTTACAATACACTTTGACTTATCCTTATTATATTTAGATTATTTTGATAATCACTTAATAATATTTTTAATACTAATATAATATAGATATTATAGTATCTTTAAACTCAAGTACAGTAATAATGTTAATATATTCAGAACATATTGATGATAAAATTGTTTTTCTACCCTAAATAGTATTTACACAAAAAACAATTATTAGGTTATTTGTTTATATTTCAAACTAAGTATCCTACTGTTTATATTTATGACTTATGTGAATAGAAATAACTTATACGTCTATGGTAGCAGAAGTTAACATTTTACATTCTATGCATGTGAATATTTCGAAAATAATAGCATTCTATTTATAATATGCTTAATTACTATTAAATGGTGTCTATAATAGGCTCTGGAGCTAAAAAATAAAAATAAAATTCCTTCCATAATAATGTTCATTTAATTTGATTACATTCAGTTGATAGCCGTAATGCATCCATTATACTATAAATGCTTATGAGTCATAAACCTTGCCTTCAATATAAAACAATGAATTATTATGATTTGTATTTAATATTTAATTTGTCTACAACATGTATTATTTTTAATGACACCATATAATTATAGAGTTATTCAAATACATTATTATTCGTATGTTTTATTTATATCTTGAAAATATATTTCATATTCAATTATTTTAATTCAGAATTTATCATATTTTAATACCATAGTCAAGATTAAGTTGTATTTTAAATCCAGGCATTTTGTGATCATAGTTAAAACAATATTTTTATGACTAGGTTTTAATAAAATAAAAAAATATTACGCCCTCATTTTAAAATGTAAAATTTAAACACTACAAATAATATTAGGAAACTTAATAATAAATCTTAATTATTTCTTAAGAATATCCGAGTATAATATGATTAATGGACAAAACAGAAACAGTGAAAAATTAGATATTATAATTAAACTCATTAAATTTGTGTTTATTATTTTAGCATACTGATTTGTCACAATACATGGAAAGACATTCAGGAGGTCTTGACTATTCAAATGTACGACTATTCATGTTTCAATTATTCAGAGGCTTAGCATATATACATCAACGCCGTGTGCTCCACAGAGATGTCAAGCCTCAGAATTTGCTCATCAGCGAGATAGGAGAACTTAAATTAGCTGATTTTGGTATGAGTAGTGATAATTAATTATGCAATAATAATTATACTATACACTTCAGGTTATGAAAAAATGTGTATTATTAATGTTGTTGTTTAGGATTGGCTCGTGCTAAATCAGTGCCAAGTCATACATACTCACATGAAGTAGTGACACTGTGGTATAGACCACCTGATGTCTTGCTTGGGTCTACTGACTATTCAACGTCCTTAGATATGTGGGGTGTTGGATGCATATTCATTGAGATGATTACTGGTGTGCCCACATTCCCTGGAGTACGAGATACATATGATCAATTGGATAAAATATTTAAGGTTAGTATACGATTATTGATGTATGCTTATTAACTTTTGACGGTTTTAACTATGTTTCATAGATTTTGGGTACGCCCACAGAAGAACATTGGGAAGGTTGCACACATCTAAAAGGTTACAAAGAAGGAAGAGGAAAAATATTTATGTATCCACATCAAAAGCTTGGTCATGTGTTCCCTAGGTTGTATGACATTGCCGAAGGCGAGAACTTGGCTACGTCATTACTTCAAGTACTAATTCATACTAAATATTAATCTTATATCTGTATTGTACATTTATGTATGGTTCATCAATAGAAAATATATTTAATATATTTATGTTATATGTAAATATATAACTGCATTATAATTTTATTAAATAAGTAGCAAAAGAAATTTTGTTTTTTCATTATTATTTATTACAAATAAATCAATTGAACATGTCATATTACATAATATTATCTTCACAAAAATTATTAAATCAATTTACAATAATGAAAAAATTATTTTAATTTGGTAACTTTTAATGAATAAGTACATACATACAATTAAAAATATTAAACATAATTTTATATAAACATTTTTTTTTTTTTCATAATATATATACTAATTGAATTAATCACATCCAAATACATACTCAAATAACTAATTTAATTTTCTTATAAAAAGTACTTATCCTAATATTAAAGATTTGATAAATGTTAATATTTATTTAAATTTTTGTGCATCAAATTTAATGTTCCTTTTAATGATTTTTATAAATAATTTTATAAACATCAAATATTTTTTCATTCTATGTAAATTTGAAGTTTATTGTATTACACAATTGTTATTATTAACTTTTGATATAATTAATATTAAAACTAAGTATATTAATTAAAAATATTTAATATGCATTTAATTTAAATTGTTACTGATAATGTTGAAGTACACATATACCATATTTTTTTTATTTTATTTAATATATATTATATTTAATGCTTATAAAAATATATTATTTTTTTCAGCTTAATCCAGATTTGCGTATTAATGCTCCATCTGGTCTTAGGCATAAATATTTTCAATCACTTCCCAAAGCCATATATGATCTTCCAGATGGTAAGTAAAATATTGAAGAAGTTTTAAATATTAATTTTAACTAATGGTATTTTGGTATTTTCAGAGGTGTCTATCTTCAGTGTAAAGGGCGTTCATCTGAGTCATGAATCAAGAACTACGTTCAAGTGTTAAATGTTTTTTTTTTAGTAATTATGAAGTTATTACTAATTATTAGCTCAATAAAATTAAAATAATAAAATAATAATATTATATATAAGTATAGTTGTTTACCAGAAACATTGAGTTGTGCGGCCCAATCGGGGCTCTACGCGTCTCGGCTGTTGAGCCATTTTGCTGTGATGATGATTATTTTATATTTCCTATATTCATACTTATAAATGTTAGTATATCAGTGTTGTAAAGGGCTTCTAGAATGAAAATATTTAAATATTAAAAAAAAAAAAAAAAATAAAAACTAAAAAAAAATACAATCGGTTATATTACAATTATAAACTTATTAAAAATACGAAAAAAAAACTGAACAAAGATGAAATAATATAATATAAGATATATATTTTTAGGGTGGTAATTATTCTTCTGTGTTTACTACTTATGCAGTTTTCACTACTAAAATATTAGTATTTAAGGCAAATGAAATTGCTCAACAAAGTGGGGGTCAACTGTATAACAATCTAGTTACATATATTATGTATACTTACACATACATATATTTGTATCTATAATATTAAATTTAAACTGAACAAAATAACTTAAATACTCTCCCCACATTCGCTTTGCCGTCCCTTGAACGTCCAGTAAATATGATATTATTGTGTTTGAAAAACATTCCTAAAGTTGCGCCAATTACAAAATTTTCCTGTGCGATTATATTTGTTTTTGGAAAGTTTATTTTACATTTGTCGCTTGCCGTCCAATGGGTCCGTCAAAGCAAAATATTCCTCTGAACACACTTTATTTAGCCGATAACTTAAACAAAATTTCCAAGATGACTGATCATTGACATCAGATTTTATGTTATTGTTAAACTATTTAATAATAGGTACCGATCCGTGTACGTTCATTTATAATAATGGTTGTGTATTTAAGCACATTGTATTATCTTTATGCATTTTACATATAATATATATACATATATACCTACTTACATGTATATTATAATATGTATCTTTTCTTTTTTTCTTTTTTTTTTAATATTTATTTTTTATTCAAGTAAAATGTATACAAAGGTTGAGTTAAGAATTACTAGAATTAAATCAAAATGTTGATTTAATCAAATTATATTGATGTACAATTATATTTTATTGTAATTTTTTTTATAGTTTTAAAAATCATAACTATTTTTTATTTTTTAATTTAAAATTGTGTAACTCAACCTTCTTAGGTACATAGTAATTCTTAGTTCATACAATATATTATATAAATATATTTTTTTTTCAATCTAATTTCATTGTCTCTCTTAATAGGTAGCAAATATATTAGCGGCTAAATATTATATTAACGAATTAATAGATTATAAATGATAACACCTTTATATAATAGATATTTCACTGTGTCCCAAATTTTGCACACGCTAGTGAGATTACCAATTTTTGTCACTAATGAAGTCAATTAACTTATTGTGAATGATGAAGTCGCATACTTTAGTTTTTTTTTTTTTTTTCTATAAAACATATTTTGTACGCAGTATTCTTTTGTGAAACATTTAAGGCAATATATTATGTGGATTTCAACTGTGATTGTAAATCATTGTGTTATATGTTAACAATTGTAACGGTTTAGTAAAATTTGTGTAATTTATTTCCAAAAAAAAAAAAAATAAAAAAAAATGTTTATAATGTCCTTCCCGTATCATTCTCCTGCCCATTGAACTACTGTTTTGTCTATATTTTAATGTATTGTCATAATAATAATATTATATTTATTATTACTAATGTAATATTGCGATTCTATGTGACAATTATTATTATTATTATTATTATTATTATTATATTATGATGATTTTTATTATTATTATTTATTTATTTTAGGACTGTTAAAAAAAGAAACGGTTGTAAATAGAATTATTATCATAACTTTGTCATTTATATAGTTTGTTTATATATTATATTTGTTTAAAGACTTTATATTGTAGAACGACTCATTAAGTGTAAAAAAAAAAGAATTAAATTATAAATTATAAAAACAACAAATTTCTTAAAACAAATATCAAGTTTTCTTTTATTTACTACTTGCTAAACATTTGTATTTTATTAAACGCCTAACACACAAGTAAAACTATTGTGCCACTTTGTATGTACAATTGATAATTCATCACACGTCAAATGGGTTGGAGATCCATGTTGCCACTGACAGCTTGCCGGAATCATGTAAATGGCCAAGATGTCAATATGTATACGAACAGCAGTAAGAACAAATGTTTTTTGTTTAGGTCTGTAACAAATAATAATAAGAATAACAATTTAAATCTTGGTGATTAGTTATTACATACCTACGTCAATAGTTTGTTTGTGATGTTAAACATCTTAATCATAATGGGGGGAGCAAGAGGGGTCAACTGCCCCTAAGATATTTAACTGTGTGGGAAATAGCATCGTTTTACCTTATAGATTTATAGTTTACCACAGTTTGCCCCCTCCCCCCGAGAATTTACCACAGTCTACGCCTATGACCGGAATATTAGTAATTACCAATTAGATATTAGGTATAACCAAATATATTTAGTCAGTATGGATCAATTCCTAAGAATGTGGTTTTTCTCGGAGCTTATAGCTTGGTATGATTCACCCAATGTGAAATTTAATTTTATCAGCTATTTGTCAATGGCTATGCCCCTGTGGGCTCATTGAAACTTATCTAGGCTGATTGGCTAGCCTACATTATAATGGTAATATTATTACCTATACCAAGGCAACTGTCCACGCTTGTCACTTATGTGAACTAAAACTTACTAATCATGTGGAAGGTGCATCATACAAAGCCAATGTGATCCGAGGACACAAACAGTTGGACTCTACCTATAAACTATTGATGAGTACTTATTGTTTTCCATTAAATTATATAAATATATATCAAATTAAAAATCTAAATAAAAAAAAAACCGTTAGACATAATAAATATAGTTAAATAATAATATGACGTGTAGTACCTACCCAGTTATCTGTAATATAATTAATAAATTATACATTTTATTTAAAATTGTAAAAAAAAAAAATACATTCATCGCTCCATTTATAACGGGATGACGCGTGAAGAGACATGAATATTGGATACCAAATAATCAACTCCAGAGTCCAGACTATGCGAGGGACTTTATATATCCCATACATACCTACCCAGTACCCTTAAATTATATACTAGGACACATCGATAGATGATAGTGTATTAGTGTCCGGCCATCACCAGAGGCTTATCTCAAAGTTATATAAAAGTGACTTGGCATTAGTTCACACTGTCGATACACTGTTACAATGTATAATACAATTGTCTGTTTATTACCACTATAACGTTTAATGAACGATGTACCTAGGTACTACCTAAGTCCTTTTGTGATTACGATAAAACAATAATATTACAATAGTGTAAATCCACAAATAAAAATCTAATAATACCTATACTTAATATTATTTACATTGCATCGCATATTACGATTACTTTTCCTATATATTATGGTATTGAGTCCGTTATACCTAGTACCTCAAAAATTTAATTTCAAATTATTTTAAATATATAGATATTGCCTATTAGGTAGGTACTCTACAAATTCATAAGAAAAATTATTTGAAATGTACCTACCTATTTTAAATTTGCGAATTGCGCCATTCTAACGGTTAATAATATAATATTAATAAAAAATAATCGGGTAAATGTGTACCTATTATTTTAATACCCATATACACTTTAAATCCTAATGTCAATAAAAGATTTAAAAAAATTAATAGTTTCAATTGTTGTATAAATAATATGCTAATTCAATGTAACATATCTGAAAGTCAAAGATAATAAATTGTAATACTTATAATATTGTTAGGTAAGGACTAAGGACCTATGATACCAAGGTAAAAATATATTTGTATATACAAATATTTTCCCTGGTATATTTCTTACCAATTTTATTTTTAACTATGATGTATTTAAAATTTAAAATATTCATGTTGGCACAATTATTCGTAATTCTTAAATCATTCTTAGACAATAGAAGATCTACTGTTAAGAAAAGCAAATCTTCCTCTGCACCCCTATACATCTTTGCTGCGCCCCCTCAAGGTTGTGATATAACACTCAATCTTTACAACATACATCAGACATACCTCAAACTATTGAAAGACTATTAGCCACAGTTGTTATGACACAGTCATAACACAGAATTCACACAGAATTTGCAATATCACGTAAGCTTCATTTAATCTTTGTGCAAAAGCTGGTAAGTATTGATCAAAATAAATGAAAGCAAGTCAACACAATAGTCACCCTACTCTGATTTTACGCTATTCAAATATGGGGC
Organism: Macrosiphum rosae; assembly: GCA_016617965.1. Lineage (NCBI taxonomy): Eukaryota > Metazoa > Arthropoda > Insecta > Hemiptera > Aphididae > Macrosiphum > Macrosiphum rosae. The sequence goes on from WHPZ01582014.1 coordinate 25,752, forward strand.
TCGGCTAAACTCTTAGACATTCGTCCCATGCTACTAAGAAAATCTCGGTGGGCCTAAAGTTTGGGCCTGTCGTGTGAATATGGATGAATATAAATTCATGTTTAAAATACGATTAGCCAAATATAATATAAGCTTGTAACAATTTTAGATGTAATTTTCCAGTGAATACGTAAATGGGTAAATGGGTCGCTTAAAAGTGAAAATCTCAATGGATACATACCAATCTGGCCCTTTATTATACTAGATGTGCCCACTAGCAGGTTAAAAGGAAACTGAAACCGTGACTTGTTACTCCGACAAAATAAACACAAAATTATATTCCCTCC
>WHPZ01582015.1:0-15338 GCA_016617965.1 Macrosiphum rosae
CCAAGTGCATTTTGTATATTTTAGTTTAGGCAAGGAGTGGAGTTCGACAATCCACATGGTAAAATTAACGACATGGTAAGAAAAAACAACGCTTTCCAAATAATTATGCCTGATGGTTATTTATTATTTGCTTATACTATTCCAAAAATTAACGTATTTAGGAGACTACGTTAAAAAAACTACCAACAGGAAAACGACTATATACCAGTCATGTTTTTAATAAATATTTTAGCCGTGTACGTTTATCTCGTTTTTTACTATGATTACCTAGCGTACTATAGGCTCACATGATGCAAAATGTAGACAAATTGATCCAAGGTGTTCTCCAAATGTGTGTTGAAGCATGAAACTATCGGATTAAACTTGCTGAGCAATTTACTCTTTATCTTAATGAAGGATATAATATTATTAAGACAATAAAAATTATTTATTCTCGACGATTAAGTGAAACGAGCGCAATTTAGCAAAGCAAATAATATAAAAGAAGTGGGCCTCGGTTAAAAAACGTGCGGACGTTTAAAACGTTTCGATTCGACGGTACACAAAGCTTAATTGATTCAATTTTAATCCTTTACCCGACAAAATACAAAAGAATCAGCCTAGAATATTAACGAGGCATGCATAGATAATACGCTCAGAACTGATCAAGTGCGATGTGCAAACACGACGTGATTGAAATTTTCACAGCATCGTAAAAAAACATCGTTTACTCGCAGCCGATGTCGTTATTATAATTATTATAATAATATATACAATATTAATTAATAATAATGGATTTCGAGTAACTAATGTGAAATACTCGAAACTATAATTTATTTATAGTATAAATATCTGTGCGTATATATAGTGTTTGATTTGTACCACCAGACACCTGTGATCACGTTGGAGACGATACACTGCAGGACAACATTCCGAGAAACGGGATACTTGTAGGTACACAACTTCCCAAGTTCTATGACTGTATCCGGGTGCTTTTGAAATGTTTCGAGAATTCATGGAAACGCTAGCGGAGATGACGTCCAAAGGTTCCGGGAGGTACTCGATCGGTGGCAAATGCAAAATACTCGACTTGTCGAGTGCCCGCGACAATAATAATTTTATTATTGTGAAAATAAACAAGGAAAATAGTTTCTTGATGACTCGAATCCCCCTATTATTACACTCTTCTCAATTCTGTCTTTGCGCCAGTTCTCGTTAAGTACACGAGATCGCTGAATAATGTAAATATATATTTATTTTTTTGATAAAAAAACAATTATTTTCTTCATTCATTTCTTAGTTTTTTTTAATTAATATCATTTTAACGTTCCCATGACATCTGAGTACCGTAATAATATGACGTGTTCAACTATATATTATGTTAATTGAATATGTCTTTAACAAATGTATGTCATGCAATTATATATTATATTTTTCACGTTATTCTACATTTTTACATAACACTAGGAACACACAAAAATGTGACAATTTAATATATTTTAATAACATATATAGATAAAATTTAATCTACACTCACTTATTTTAAATCAGTTAAAATTCAAGTCTTTTAAAATAATTTAAAAAAATTAAGATGAATTCGTTTCAATACCAACTTAGAGACCCGCCTTAGAGTCGTTTATACTTTATAGACATTTTCGTTGAGTGGTTCTGAAATTAATATTCTGTTTTTCGTGTTGGGTATGACGCTGGTATTCGTCCAAAAATTAATTTTTAACAATATTTTGAAGAGAAAAATATTATAGGGACCTATGGAGTTAAAAATTGACTGTGATTTATAGGTAATTTTGATAAATTATACTCAGACCAGACCTTTACAATATTGTTATATTTTAACGATTTTCGAATCAAGTAGATTTGGACAAAAAGTTACTTGATAGCCTATACCTTTGAAATAAAAACGTCATCTAAAATATAATATTTGATAGGTTTGGATACTTGGATGTGGTATGATATGAAACCAAAAACTATCTTGATCCAAAAATTTGAACGAGGACGGAAAAACTGTTTTCAATCGTGTGTTCAAATAATTTTAAAATTAACTAAATCCTTTTACACTCAACGGGATCTGTCTTACAATACATACTTTCTTAGCATCGGTCATCTGTTACTAAAAACTAATTATTGATAAGTGATAAAGTAGGTGCCTTATTCGAAATTCGAACGAGTCGTTTCTGAGTTATTGAAATGTTTGTACTAAGGATAGTATATATTATGCAATGATTGCCTAGATATAAAATAAATTACCACGATTAATAACATAAATACAAATTTATGATAAAACATACTTGGTAATATAGGCCGACAGGCCGTTTCCGCTTCAGAATCATTTTTCGTATACGATGATTTACAATTGAATTCAAATTTTACACAACAATTACAGTGACCTACTCAGTAACAAGATACAATCATAAACTAGACTTCATAATATACTGTACCTATATCAGAGTGATTACCTACCTTGCTTCTTATGTCTCTTCAATATTTATTTTTTATTTTTCACATAAATTATATTATTGAAGAAAATATGCTGTGTTAAAATCCTATGGGCTACGAATACGCCAATTTGCAAGCGAAATTTAGTTTTAAAATGATAATCAGGCCGGGTATACGTTTGATTCAAAATATAAAACACAAATAATATGCCTCATTAATTTTCATTAATTACATTTATTATTACGAGTAAACTATTATACTCATGTGACACAACGATTATATTATTTTTATTAATTTTATCACAAATAATTGTATACGTAATACTATACTTGATACGCACTGAGTGAAAATTGTTCCCATGGTCAAATGTAATTACTAATAATAATTACAATAAAATATTTTATATTATAATGGTAGATTGTTGTATTGTGATTCTCAAGTAGGAATTTCATATCATGTTCACCGGAGAAACAATTAATGTGTCCCGGTATGATTTGAATAAAGTTCATGTTATTGTGAATTGTATACATACGCATTTGATTTTTCTAAATATTTCCCACGCGAAAAATATAATAATCATAACTACCCATTGTATTGAAATGTTTATTATACGAGGAAACAGTGCTAGTTATAAGGCAGTGTACATTATATACTAAGATGTTGATTAATATCGTATGTGCAACTATATATGATATCGAACAGGAAATCTAAATATGCGCACATTGCATTTTTATAATAATTTAACTAGGTAGTAGATTATTTGAATCATAAAAAAACATATTTTAGCATTTTTTTTTAATATTACAAGAACAATCATAATATTTGGTTTGTTTTTATAAAATTTAACATTATATGTATACTTTCACTGTTCATGTTCGTGATGGTGTGCAAAGGATACTATTAATTTACTCATGTCGTACGGGACAAATTATTGGACGGTATAAAAATACATGTTTGCTTATATACCATACATACTATATTATTGTTAAGTAGAAAATTGGTTTACCTTAAATAAACTCTAAAGAAACTCTAAAGAAACAAGTCCATACATTTACACAGGGTACCCAGAAAGTTAAGTTCTAAAACGTTTTTTTTTTTTTAGTGTTCATAGAAATATATCGAACGTCTTTAAATTTTCTTGACCAACTTAAAATACGTTTAATGAGCATTGTTTTAAGGACATTTCTTTCATTCGATTGACGTGAAATCTTATTTTCATATTTACATAAGAATATACTCATACTTCTTATTCTACGAGGATGTGGACCTAACGAATATAGTTTTTGTTTACTGCTGTACTGGTTCATGTTGCAATAGTGTGTGCTGGCAAAAAAAACACGGTTCAACATTTGTTTAGGACATTTATATAGTGAGATATATGCATAAAAATTGTAGTGTAAAAGCTTACAATGTCGTAAATATCAACTGAAGAAAAAAAAACGTTTCACAGTGAAACGCACTAAATGAAATTGTGCAACTCTTGTTAACTATGAAGATACCTACTACATGCGTTGATGTATAATTTTTATGTCACACAACAAAATATTCATTTTTATTCCAATATTTAGTATACAGTATACATAATATTTATAATTTTTCTTTTTTCTTAAACTTACATTTCTCTATTATATTATATTTGTATACGTTGTATAATGGTGGAATACGCTATATATACATAAAAATAAATAAATAAATGTGTACGGGTAGAATAACGTCAGCTGCAGTATTATTTTATATAAAGAAATAAATTTTTATTTTAAAGTAACCAACTTAATTTTTAGTATCAAATATTCTTAGATTGCGGTGGAGTCAATATATCACTATTAAATTCTAGTTAGATTCTTATGTTGTATTTATGAATTTTTCTTCCGTAAAAATTGTCCACAAGGATAAAATCGTTATTTTTTATATTCTCTTTATTTCTCTATAATATTCTCTCTTTATCAGCTGTCAAAATTGTATTTACTTTTTTTTGTGTGGACATTTAAATTTACTTAAATGTTCATATAGGATCCAAAATTTACCGTTGAGGGAGATCCAGATTATTTTCAGAAATCATTGAGATTAGTTATTAAAATTTTGTTTCGATTTTATATGCAATAGTATATTGTGTTGAAAAGGCAGGAAGTGTGTTATTCCAGTGGTGAGTATTGGCTGCTTTTCAAGACTGAAATTGCCTACCCGCAAGAACCACACACGCATATATATTTTGTCACACCTCTTTCGCCTCAAAAACAACCTCAATCGATATTGTATTGTATTTGACGATATTATATAGTCGGTAATCAATAAAGAACTTATCTTTCAGTTCTTTGTGTCTGTATTCACCAAACTGTTTCATAGAATAGAATGGGAGTAACCAAACCCACCTGACATTAGGTATTTGTTATATTAGGCAAGACGTAGTGATACGTTCATATATGTTAATATGTGGCTTTAGGAAAAAAGCCTTTACTGTCCATCAGAGTGGAAAAAGGTAACTTTCCTAAGCTTCAACCTAAGCTTTAATCGAAATTTAACCTTTCGGTGCAGGCATGACAAAAAATCAATTTTCATCTTAAATTCCTCAGATCATAAATCATGTGCATTTCTCACTGTCGTTTAAAATGTTTAATCCTAATCAAATATTTAAGATTTAAAAGTCTGACCTCTACACATAAGTAAGCCCTGATATGTTTACATTTTCTTTTAAAACTCGAAGGGCTAAATTAAAATTGACACATCATTGCTTATTGACTTTATATCACAAAAATAATAATATAAATGTCTTCAAGTTCAATATTTTAGAAAAATATTATAATATTTTTATAGGGACAAGTCTGATTAGTATAATTCCAAGAATATTGAAACAGAATTTTGTTGATAATCAAAAAAATATCCATTTTGATAAAAATGTATGCTATATTTGGTATTTGTTTGATCATATTTTTAATTTGTTTCTAGAATTTCATTACATTTTAATATTCTGAGCAACAAAAAAAATGCGTTGTTTACTGTATATGTATACATTATTAGTAAATAATTTGTGTATTTTTAATGAAATAAAGTTTAAATTGAGTTTTAGAAGTGTCAAAGTTCAAAATGAATATAATTATATTTAATTACAATAAAGGTCAAAATATAAGCATTTCAGTAATAATTATGAAGCGATCATTTTATGATAAAATGTATTTTGTTGTATAAGACACATAATATTATTAAACAAGCTTTATAAACACGAACTAAAGATGTAATTTATAAGGAATATTAAATAACACTTTTTTTGATAGTTTTATAAAGTTGTTTGAAAATAAAAAAAATTAAAACCATTCATTTTTATACACCTACTACCCAAAGCTATTAACTTTAACACCTGCAAAATACGTCCAATAGTAAGTATATTTCTAAATGTTCCTAAACTAAAGCTAAAAAATTATATAATATGTTCATCTAAAAAAAATAAATATTAATCTCTAACCAAGTCAAGATTATATTATTTATGATATACGTAGGTACAATAAACATATTTATATATACCAAAAATATAACCAAAAATTATAGAAAGATTTTATGATACAAATAAAAGTTTAAATTTATATTATGTGTGAAATATTAGCATAGCTCTATGCATTTTTAGTATAAGAACTATTTATACTCTTTAAAATAACAAATCCTCGTGGATAATTCATTATTTTCACGACTCACTTGATATTAGTTAATTTATTAATTTATTTCAACGGACTGGTAACAAAATAGTATCGCTAAATAAAAACCGCGTTGTTTGTCTACGTTATAATTTGCAACGATTAAAATAATAACACCAGTAGTTGGTTATATTTATAAATTATAGTATACGAGGATAGATGAAAAACTAAGACGACGAATTTGGATGGTAAGAACGTAAGATTTCGTCCTAAACAAATATTATAGGTAATTATTCTTATTGGTAAACAACAGCCTGTTAAGTAATAGGTTAATTAAACTCCAAAAATCTAAACGAGAAGTCCTCACATCAGCCCAGCACGAGCTTGGTGGAAATGGTTGATTGTAGAACCTACACCCGAAGTTAATGTAATACGTTTAAATTCATTCGATATGATATAGGTATGTAATATAATTTCCAACATAACTTTTCTCTAGTCTCACCGAAGATCAGTCACACAGTATCCCTTGGATAGAAATATTCAGTTATTTAGTTCTTGAACTGCATGCCTGCGTCTTTAGTTTTATTTTATGATCTCAGTAAGAGCACACGGTACACGGTGAAGGTTTGTTCTGGGATTCCATGGTTTCTCTAAATGGAAGTTCACTGCTAACTTCGTATTGAATATACAATCGACGTATGTATACGATCGTATGAATCGTGAAAAACGCCCTACCCTCGAGCGTTTAGGATCGAAAGTTGCCTACATAATTCAACAAGTATTACTTATTTAGGATTTTTATTTATTATTATTGTTCATATTTCGTGCTTACTTTATAATATAATATAACAACACATAATATTCCGATGTGAAAACGGACAGTTCAAATTTTTGTTTTTGGATGGCATTTTATTTATATTATTTTGAAAATATTATCGAACACATTGGTCGGTGAAACACCATAATTTCCGTTCGGCTGCAATAGGTATTTAAGAGCTTATATTACTAGAATTATTTTCATTATTATCATAACAGGTATGTCATTTAAGTAACTCAAAACACATACCCATGTAGATTTCTTAAGAATCGCCTCGTTTTCGTATTTGTTTATGATCCTTTAACTCGAATACAGGACATTTATATTCACGGAACAACAATTGCGACACTGTTCAAAATCTGGAATCATTATATAATATGGTTGTATATATTTATATAATCTTTTCTCCGTTCTTACACACAATACGCTTTATATTTGTATTTTCTTTAGTGGTACATTTACTTATTTTTTTTTCTTCTCTTTTGGCGTCGGTAGATTTGTTTTTGAAACCACTCAATTACAGGTCACGTATGAGGGAATCATCCAACCAAAAAAATAATATCGTCGGTCCTCTTAAGTTTATACGAGTTAAAATTCAAAGAAGCAAAATGTGGTTGACGCGAGTCGATACTGGATACGGTATCCTTTTAGAGTGAGTTTGTGTTTCGTTTGAACCCAAGTATAAAAGAAACAAAATGTTTGTGAGAATGAATATTATTTACGTCCTGAATAGCATAGAATAAACGAAACACAATATATGACCATATTATAGTCACTTCGATGATACAAGTATTTTCATATGTGGTGTTTTTTTTGCCATTCATGGGAGAAGATTGAAGGAAAAATACAAATATGATACAATATGTATTATATTAGGTAGGTACATAATGACTGAAGGTCATACAATTTTTCATGAAATGCGAATAATTATTCTATTTGTTAAGATATGAGTGCTAATTAAATTTTTCATCACTTAACATTCGTTAGTGGTATTCTTAAATAATCAGAATTTGAAAATAACTAGGTACTGATTTTGGTATAATATTAAATATGTTGAGAAGTATCTGTTATAATTATATTAAAGTTGTTTATTCAGCCATCAACGGGTTTTTTGGTTTTTTGATAGCTGGTTCAATTCTATAGGCCATTCATGTTATTATAATTATTTACAATCTTCACAAAAGTATAATAATAAAATAAAAGAATAAAAAGTTAACATAATAAAGTAAATCATTGATTTAAACGGAAACGCAACAAACACCCAAACAATGTTTTTTTTTTTTTTTTTAATGTATTGCTTAGGTTTTTAAGGATGCCAATGTGTTTTAAATCTATTTATGGTATACCAACAGAAAAAGATCCGGGGGATAGTTGTTCGATCAAAGGACTAAGGTGGGTAGTTTAGATTTGAATTAAATTTAGTGTAGTGAGATTTAGTCAGTTCATTGAGTGTAGGTAGTGATGGGTCCACGTGAAGATTTTCATTTGTAACATAACTATAGAGTTTATTTGACATAGACATATATATTGAAAGTCTTGCAAGGTATAAGTAGTATTGGACAGTTAGAGCCGAAACCGGATACCGCATATAACCAGAAGGGACGGTTTTTTGACTCGCGTATTTTAAGTTTATTAGTTAGAAACAATTTAAAAGAATCCTTAGGAAAATATGAAGTTTTGTATTGGTTGGTATTTTTTTTCCTATACGTGTGCTTCATGTGAGTAGCTTGTTAAAAGTTAACCCAAGATAATTGACTTAATTTGCTGATGGTAGGTTTTGGTTGTTAAACGAGACTATTGGGAATTCGCGGTTTTGTAACGATAATGTAATGTATATGGACTTTAAATTTTATTTTCCATCGGTTCGCCCATAAGCTAATTATATTTAGATGGTTTTGAATCATGCTAGCAAATCCGGGACAATTATTCAACGCTGCTATAATAGTGAGTCACCAGCAATTAGTATGCTCAGGAATGTAAGAATGTCTTTGTGATATCGTGGATAAAAACTAAGTACAAAAACGGACAATGTAGTGACCTTGTGGGACGCCAGATAATATAGATTAAATTTTGTAGTATCAAGATAAATTTCACCTGATAGATGCTGGGGTATTGTTAAAGACGTATCGAAAACGATTATAATTTGAATATTCGAATCATACATTACTAAAAATAGTTATTCTACTCGAGTAGTCTATGCAATACAGTACCTAACATATATCTTAGAACACTGGAATTATTAATCTTGTATGGTGTATTTAGCAACTATGAATAAGCATACAAACGCCAATATTTGTTTCTAATCAATCAAGTAGTTTACTGAAACAACAATGTTAATTATTAAATTAAATATACCTAATATAATATTATTACATTTAAACAGTAAAAATATAAACTAAATTATATTTATAGTTATGGATTTACTATAAATTAATCAAGTGATTTGCTGACGTATATTTTAATCAAGCGTTCAGAAGAAGAAAAAAAAATAAATAAGGAGGAACTAAGATTTTTTCTTTATTATATACTATATCGATTCACAATGAATATGAAACGATACTGTTTTTACGACCAATACGTTTCTATATTACCTATATAGTTTTATACGCTACTGTCCACTTACACTCTATAACAATAACGTACCGTAAGTATTCTTATCGTTTCAACATTTGACGTTGTATGTTAGAATTTCATTAGGTATCGTAGATATTAAACTTATTTTACGATTAATATTACACGTCTTATAATGAGAATTCAATGCTATTGTAGTATGTACAATACAACACTAGACATTTTAATGTTCTAATTGTTTGTTTGGGTTCTACAACGTCAATATCGTACGAGAAATAGCAATAACTGGTAGTAAAAATCGTAGAAAACCGTTTAGTAAAAAATTCACGACGATATATTACAGTTCTGTAGTCGTCGTCCGTCATCACACTCGATCCTCATCCACCAGTGCCGAAAGCAACAAAAGTCATCTCGAAAAGAGTTATATAAATACGCACACATTTGTATTGTGCTGTGTTGTAAAGTGTGTAGATTTGTCGTTAATGTCCGTAATACTCACTCTGGCTTGTACACCAAATATATTGTCATACGTGCGTTCGTATACCTATATAATATATATATATATATATGGTGATGTGTACCTATATATACGAGTGGTTTGCCCTGTGTACACACAGATACACGCGACGCACTCGAAATTCATTCGCGAAAAACCTTTTATTTACCGACACTTTGTAAAGAAATATTTTTAAAAGAAATAATCGTGTGTATAAAAAAAAGTCCACCGTCGTGTGTGCATTATTTTCCCTGGAGTTCTCCGTCGTGGCTGCGTTCGTGTCGACTTGGCCGTGTGTGGGCACGGAGGATTAGGATTGAACACTTGCGGGTTCGTCCTCGAGACGCAAGCTGTAACTCGTATAAAAATAAACCTAAAATTGTGTAAAAAAAATTATTTGTACGCCCCTGAACGATTAGGTTAGGTTGTGTTGCAAGCGCACACTATATACTATATAGTATATATATGTGTGTGTACGACTGTCGCGTCGTGTCGTCTTTGACGTTGGAGATTCTACGAAGGTATTATTGTTTATTTTTTTCCAGGTTGGAACGTTTTTAAAGAAAACTTTAGTGAAACCTGTGTGGGTGCGCGCGTGCGTCATAAAAGAAAAATAAAAGCAACAAAATAAAATAAACAAACCTTAAAGTATTTCTAGAGTATATATGTGACACACACTATAGTATGGTAAAAAAAAAAAAAAACAATGCGTGCTATTTTTCTGAAAACAAAAACAAAACTAAATAAATAATAACAACCTATAAATCCATATAAGTCGTAATGGAATTAAAGATACACTAGTTATTAATCATTTTCCTCCGCCGTGTAAAACTATAGCTAAGCATGTTTAGTATTTAAAGAAAATCGCAGGGCACAAACTAAATATTAGGCCAGTAATAAATCACAACTGTTGAGACCACAATAAGGCGTGGTATATTTAAAAGTATAATTTTCCAAAACAAAATCTAGTGTGAACGATAAAAAATTTTAAGGGGCACATATCAAGTGAGCACTGGGATACGCAAGACGTCCGTAAGTAAAGTATTATGTACTATTAAAATTAATTATTTTACAGTAATTTTGTTGGCCAGGAGAAAGTTAAATTTAAGATTTGTAGTCACGTTTCAAAGGTGGACATTAACTTTTCAAAAAATTAAAGTTACTTAAAATGTTAATTTTCTTAAACTGGTTAACTTAACTAGTTAGTTAATTTTGTTTTTAACTTATTAACTTATTCAGTTAAAATTTGTATTGTTGTAACTTAACATTTAATAGTTAGTCAGTTAGTTAATAAGATATCATAAAGGTGCAGTTAAATTAGTTTTCTTTTCGTATCATGATAAGCCAACAGGGCAACAGACACTATACTGATTCGTTGACTCTTTTTTGATTTTTGCCATTTACTTTCTAACAATATACTATTATAGTAATCTAAAATTTTAACAGTGTTAAATGAATCGGTAAATCAAAATATTAGGGCACTTTATGATTTAAAAATATTGTTGAAGGAAAAATAACTTTTTTTAATTTTAATTGTAATTGTATCTTCCATCTTGAATTGAAGCTTATCGAGTTAATTTTTTTCCTTGTGACCCATTTAACGACAAATCAGTTTCAGTATAACGTCATTTTTAATATCAGATAGTGTATAATAATCCACCTTGTGTGACTATAGTGCATATAATCCAAATGTTTTTTTCAAATAATATGAGAGTATCGTCATTCGCACGGCCAAAGTGTTTTTTCTGGTCAGGATAAAAGTAGGGGAAAAGACGCAGGTTGTGTCTGTATTCGCCAGACGCTATCTCGCACCATATATATGTATATCTTTAATTCACTGTGCCTATCTTCAATAAATATAGGTTTGTGCAGTGCCGCTATGCACCAAACATATGTTTTAATTACTTCAGGACCATACGACCGTCACCCGACATCAACCTAACGGATAATACGGTTTTTTTTGGGAGGGGGGGTCGTGAGCATAAGTAAACCACCGAGAAGGTGCGAGACCTGAGTCCCGTGGCGCTTTGTATATACCGGCCGTCGCACACCATAATATCTATCTTTGATTCACTGTGTCTGTTTTTAATTAAGTTAGGTTATTAAAGTGCAGCTAAGTACCATCCTAGCGTTTTAGTTCTTTCAAAACTGTCACCTGCATCATCCGCAAAGGCAAGTCAAGGGGTCGCGATCGTATTATAATACGCAAGTCATATTATTATAATATTGTATCTCAATAGTTCTTAATCTGATCGATAATAAGTTGTATAATGACGCTTTTTCCAGCCCTGCAATACACGGTTGTAGTTGCCGTGTATTCCTTCTTCTTATTATTACAATGATTAAATTATTTTACTGTGTTATTTGTCCGCAGGAGCCCATGCCAATAGTTAAGTAAAAAGTGTCTGACTTAACGTTGCGTTTCCTAGAAACTTCATTTCGACGTTAAACGTGGACGACTTATTGTACGTAGTGTTATATTATTATCAAACAAAGTTTTGGACTACTCCGTCTTATATTTAGTCAAAGTTTCCGATTACGGGGCTACCATTATTTCGTATGCCTACGTCTGAAACTATACCTACTATGCGTTTCACGTCACTGCGGCCAGTGTTTCACATGATATACGAGCATTATGATCCCATCGATTTGACGTGTCTATTGTATGCTAACCTGTACACAATTCGATTTGCCATATAGCATATAGCATTGTCAAAATGATTATAGAGGTACAATATAATTTTCTGCTCATATATTATTGCGTATAGAATAGAAATATATGGAAGACGTAAACTCGTATTAAACTCGTATGGGTCGTATACCATGCTCGTAATAGTCACTGAATAATATACCGCTTAGTTAATACTTAAATATTATTTTATGTTTTTTTTGTAATTTCCTTGAAACATTTTAATTTAATATCATCTGGTACAATTTTCATGACACGAATATCGTCCCGTCTCGTGACCTGTTGTTGCTATGAACATACAGAGCACACGCTACGCGTATACATATAATAATATAATTTTCCGAATAGTACACCACTAGACCGTAAAAAAAAAAAAAAAATAAGATTGAAAGAAAGAAGGAGGAAAAAATACTATAGTAAGTATAATAATAATAATAATAATAATAAAAATAATAGTTGCAGTGAAAGAAACACCATACTGAAGGATAAAATATATGAAACGTGCCACTTTGGACTGATGAATTACGGAACGCTTGACCCATATACAATATACGTGGTAGGACGTCGCAGACGTATCGTCGTCGCAGGACATGAAATTAAATTTTTCATTGTGGAGTAATAGAACATCGGGGCTTGTAAATAATTCAAATCTACGGAAAACCTCGTGAATGCAATCCGAATGCAACTCGCATGTGCGGAATAATGAAAATCTGGCGAGTGAATATTCCTTTCCGTCGACTGTAATAAATAACAAGATAACGATTCAACTTGCCTTGAACCTCAGCGGAGCCGTTTCTTTTTGCGGTTTCAAAAAAAATTTACTTATAAAATACATATTATCATTACATAACAAAATTGTATATTATGTTTAACCAATATACGAACGAGACCATGCGGATTATTTTTGCTGAATTTAGACAAATATTTTATGTATTGATACCACGGATAATATACTAATATTATAGACGGTTTATGAAAAAATAAATTTCAATTTCATCCAAAATATTAAACGTTCAGTGTCAAATTATATGGCATTATGTCTGTTATCAGTGTAAGATAAAAAAACAAACTTTAAAAAAGTACAAATAAAAATAATAGAATTTTCTTAATAAATAAATAACAAAATAAATAATAATATACCACTTGGCCTTTTAATAATATACAATTTTGTGATCGAATCTAATAGAAAATGTACTTATAATGTTTTTTTTTTTTAACTTTTTTTTTCATAATGTTTGTTGTAATGTCCATCGGTTATTATGTCCTATTTTCCCTGGCCCCTTAAACACCATCTACCATATTGTAATATTATATTAATATATTTTACGACAGTAAATTTTCAAAATTTTCGACTGAGATCGGTCTTTGACGAACAATTCTATAAATATTTCCCAACATAATATTATGCAATGAGTAATATTAATGATTTTATTGTCTTACATTTTGATTGCTGATTATAATAATGCCTGTGATACTTGATAAAAATACAACTGAAAAATAATATTATAACATGTATAGATATTATGTTAAAATGTATATTGAATAGTAATATTATACTAATTCATATGGTATGAAAATTTTGAATAGATTTTGTACTGATAAGCAATGTATGAATATAATAAACGTATATACGTACTTGGAATACTTCTATGACAGTATCGCGATAATCGCGTATCAAACGTACACGTCGATATGACCGAGAAAAAAATTTAAACCTTCAAAACAAAATGTATTCGTTTACCACGCCGTTGTGTATAGACTGGTTAAATCACATTCGATAAAATTATATTTATTGTTATTATTATAATTGTTGTCATATAAACTGTATACAAGGGCTTGATGAATGAGTAGTCGGTGGGTTATGATAACCTGACATCTGACTTGTTATCGTCGTTACTGTTTTTTTTCTTTTACATAATCAATTTAAATTAATAGCTTTAACTAAAAATGTTTTAAAAATTGTAATTTTCAATTTGGGTAACTCATGCATAAAATTATAATCGAAAATACCTCGCCATTGGTTGTATAAAAATATTAATTCGATGATAAATCATTATGATATTATACATAGGTACAAAAACCATGCTCAATGACCCACAATTTTAACTTCAATCTTTTATTAAAAAAATTTTAAAAATTTTATAATGCTGGGAGTACGAATTTTGTGGAACAATATTTTATATCTGTTAGTATTTAAATCGTCGTATGAACTTTTATCATTGAAAATAACTATATTTCTCATTAACGATGTTTTTGATGTAGACAAATTTTTACAAAATGTTAACTTAAAACAATTATAAAAAAAAAAAAATAATTTTTAGCCTCACTGAAGTACCTACCTATGTCTTACAAATTAATGAATAATTTATTTAAATATTTTTTTTTTTTTTTAAACACATTCCATAGAGATCTCGAAAAATAAAATAAGCACATTTTATTGTTATTTTTTTTTACAGTTGATATTTAGCCGTTTCCCTTAAAATTGTACTTAAATATTTTACTATCTCACTGGGAAATTGAAATTCTGAGCACGTTACAACCCGGTCGGGTATAATCGATTTAATAACTAATAACTGATTACTTATCACACGGTTGAAGTTCTAATCTCATTCAACCGTATTTATGTAGAATATTATAACAATACAATTTATAGTATTGACCATGCAATTTAATCAGTGCCGTAAAAACCGGGTGTGCAAAGTGTGCACC
>WHPZ01582015.1:15388-31821 GCA_016617965.1 Macrosiphum rosae
TAAACCATCATATGCCGAAGCCACTTCCTCCAATCATAACCATTCCCACCTATCTCCTAATATAGAAACTTTATTTACATCTTTTATTACCGAATTCAGTGCAATCTGTCTCTCCTAACGGCTTTATTAAATAAAGGTAATTTGTAATTCCATATACCGTTATACGTCCACTATAATATATTGTATCATTTCATTTTATATTCTTATCTAATCACCAAATTATCTAAATTATGTTATAATTAAGATTCTATTTATTGTAAATCTTTTATACATATATTATATTATATTGTAATAACTGTCGAACTATAATAGTCATATGCTGAAAGTTCTAAATAAAAAAAAAAAAAAAAAAGTTATTACTTACTCTAACTGTAGGTGTACACAGACTTAAGGTTTCTGATTGTGATGATGTACTAACCATAGTTTGGTCCAAATTAGCTAATGGTGTAAACCCTTCAGGTATCTCACTAATATTAGGCACCTAAGAAATAAATGCACATACTTACATTAAGAATAAATATAGGAAAATCAATTATTATGTTTTTCCTTACTTTAACTGTAGGTGTACATAGACTTAAGGTTTCTGATGTACTTGCTGTTAAATCAAGATTAATTGTTGGTGCAACTCTTTGAGAAGGGTCATAACTATAAGATGCCTAATAAACAATACTATTATTAAATAGCTACCTACATTTTTAACTTGTATATTAAATTAAATTAAATTACTTTAACTAAAATCTTTTCCATTTGAAGTTTAGAGATACTGCTGCTTTGTTCTGCTAGGGATAGTTTTTCTTTTAATTCAGGATACTCAATCTTTTCCTATAATTTCAATCACGGCAAAGATTTCAATACAAGAAACTCATACATCTTATCTTATAACTATTTTTAATATATTTATAAAATTTATTTAAGCTTTACCCCTTTTCCTCTCGATATTTTTATATTTGGTATAGCGTGTTTTTGTAGAAGTCTCAATTTATTCTGCACAACAAATGACTCAGGTACAAAATTAAGAGAACAAATAAGACTACTTTTCTTGATTTTGTTCACTGCTAAATCATGACTTAGAAAAAAACCATGCCGCTTTTGCAGAATGGATTCTTTAGAAGGAAATCTGGAACAGTAAATGTGGTTCATATTATAAGTTATGGTATTGTAAAATTCTAATATTGCTTATGAACAATTATGTATTATGAACACAGGTTACCTGTGAAAACTGATGTTTTCCGATTTTGATTTAGCATTTAAACTTCTGCCACAAATAAAACAGCTAGGCATTTTTAATGATAAATGTATAAGCTCTAAAGTTTTTTTGCAATAAATATAAGTCATAAAACATTAACTTTGTAAATTATGCAAAAATTCAAACGCACATTTGGACTTCGGTTGAAAACACGATTTAAGATAGTAATACTATCATAGTATCTTAAATCGTGCTTTAATCGTATCTTAAATCGTGGTGGGAACATTATTTTTTGATATAATATGATAACAAAAGTTGATAAGAATTCAGAAACTGCCGCACTGCCCGCTGACCACTGTGGTTCACTTCTTCACTGTGGCTGTCATGCTTGTAGTTACTAACATTCTAGTTTCCTGCATATTATTAAATGTTTATTTGAGATTTCATTTTATGTTTTAAATTTAAAAGTTGAAATCAAAAATAAAATTGTTTCAATTATGACTAATAATCCAGTTATTGATTTATTTGACGATCCAAATAAAAAGTTTGTTAAAATATGTGCACCAATGGTTCGTTATAGCAGGTAAGCGTTCAACATAGAAATTTGTTATAAGCATTGTGTTATAACTTGCAAGCTTAAAATAGTTTAATGTAAATGCATTTTTAACATAAATATCATATTAAAAATGATTAAATAGTTTCTTATTTTTATATAGACTACAATTCCGGAAATTGGTTCGTATGTATGAATGTGATTTATGTTTCACACCAATGATAATGGCCGATTGTTATGTTAAGTCAGCTAAGGCTAGGGCACATGAATTCCAAACTGATACAGGTTTGTTTGAAAATGTTTGTCAAGTTCAATTTAAATTCTTATTTATAAATTTTTTTTTTCTATTTAGATGATAGACCTCTTATTGTACAATTTGGTGCCAATAATTCATCTGATTTTGTAAATGCTTCTAATTTAATCATTCCGTAAGCCTTACATATATTATGTTTTTTAAATTAATTTAAATATTTTTATTTGATTTAGATATTGTGATGGAGTTGATCTTAATTGTGGCTGTCCACAAAGATGGGCTTTAAATGAAGGATACGGAGCACAGTTACTGAAAAATCCAGAAATTATCAAAGACTGTGTTCGTCAATTACGTAATCACTTACCAACTAACAAGACTATGTCAGTTAAATTAAGATTACTCGATGATCATAGGCAGGTATAAGACAAATAACTCGATATAATAATATTGAATAATAGGTATATATTTAAAATATTTGCTACGGATATACACCCGAACCATGATAGTCGGGATTATAATAGGTATCCGACCACGGTCGGGCTGATAATGTATACCCTACCATATTGTTATCAAATGCGTATGAGTGTAGGCTATGGGATTAATATTATGTAGTAGGTACTTGTATTAGGTATATTAAGTTGTAGCATCTGTTATGGTTACTAAATGCATTGTGACGTGTATTTGATTAAATTATTTTTATTTTGTATGTAATCATGATTTATTTTTAGTGGACAGAGATTGCAACTCTTGGTTTTTTAGTCAATGAACTTTGCCCATATTCAATAGGGAAATAACCTGCAAAAAAATAGGCATTTCGCCAGATGAACTGGATATGAGTAAAAATGAATTGAACAATTTTGTACTGCAAAACAGAAAGTGAATACCACAATATCTATACCATTTTAAATTCCACATCAGGTGAAAAATTGGATCTTTTCTACTTCAAGCCCTTTTTTTTGGGATTGTTTTTAGTAGAAATATATTGAAAAATTATTTTATAAAAAATAGACATGATACTCGGAAAGAACGGGTTACTGGTTTGACATTAAATAGTGGTAACTTTTTGAATTCTTCTAATAACAGGCTGAAAAGTTTCAGTTAAAAATTAAAATCAGTAATACCTACCTTTTCAGAACCTTTTGCAATTCTTCAAAAACCTATTTGTTTTTATTAAGAGGACGCCACACCCGCATGTGTTGTCTCCGTCTTACAAATGTAAAACATAGCAAAAACTCTTTTGCGAGGGACAACTTTTCTCGCACCATATTTATTATAGAACTACCAAATTTTCACAGCACTTAAAGAAGAACTTTATCTGTGCAACAGTGTACTCTTTTTTTCAATAACATATATACAATACAAGTTATTTGCTTCTAAACATTTGGTTTATTAATTTGCTTATATAAAATGATTGGATGGTGCTATTGAAAAAAAGAGCACGCTGTTGCACAGATAAAGTTCTTCTTTAAGTGCTGTGAAAATTTGGTAGTTCTACAACAAATATGGTGCGAGAAAAGTTGTCCCTCGCAAAAGAGTTTTTGCTATGTTGTACATTTGTAAGACGGAGACAACACATGCGGGTGTGGCGTCCTCTTAAGTATGTTTTGTTCAGAGATGGATAGTAAGACAATTAGCATAATACAAAAATGGCTAGCAAAACAATTTGAAAACACTGATGGATATGAGTATTCCATGATATGACGCCATAGGGGTTTAATTATTTAAAAAGTAGTTTGTCAAAAATGTTCATGTGGTTAGTAATATTGTAGCCTGGAGATTTATATTTCGGTTACCATTAATCCCATAGTTTATAGTTTATAAGTCCACACGCGTGTGCATTTGATAACAATTTGTTTAACACATGTGTATGCATTACGGTATTCGGCTTATTAACAACCGAGTACATTATTACCACCCGGTGGAAGGCCATTTTAAATAACACTTGAACTTATTTGAAACAGACTGTTTTTCATGCTAAAAAGACCTATTTTCATTCCAACCTAGGTACTGTTTACTGTTCAATCTAATTACTCAATACAAATTTTTTTAATCAAGTTAAGATTCCTCTTCTTATCCTTATAAAGATCCTAATAACAATTTTCAAACAAAATTTTCCTTAAAAATGTTGTTTACATGTTTGTAAATATAACAACTAATTATACATTTTCAAATAAACAAATAGAAAAAGTGGTTCATACAATCTAAAGTAAACATATTAAGACATTCAAATCTGTTTTTATTGTCAAAATACATAAAACATTTAACATAATACCTTAGGCTTGAAAGTGTATTACAAGTTTTGTTTTAAGATTCTTTCTTGCTCATTTTAATAAATTATGGGTGCTCACATACAGTTGGCAGTTATTTGATATCCCAAAAAACCAACAAGTGGAAATTGACCTAGATTCATGTATTACATATCTAAATCTATTTTTTTTTCAGAAAGAGTGTAGATCTTTGTCAACAAATTGAAGCTACTGGTGTGTCTTTTATTACGGTTCATGGACGAACAGCTCTTCAAAAGAATGAACCTATTGATCTAGAATGCTTGAAACTTATTAACGAATCTGTTAGTGTTCCAGTAATTTTAAATGGTGATATCAAAAGTTTATCGGATGCTATCACAATGCAAGAATATACTGGTTGTAGAGGTAATAAAATAATTGCAATAATGTTACTTATTTCTTAATGTGTAAATGTAACATGTATTTATTTGTATGTTTTAGGCATGATGAGTGCAAGAGGCATTTTACACAACCCTGGCTTGTTTGCTGGCTATCAAAATACACCACTCTCGGCTGTTCAAGATTGGTTAAATATCGAACATACTAATTTCTTGTGGTTTCATCATCATTTAGTATTTATGTGTGAACGTCTACTTCCTAAAACTGCAAGAAAAACTTTCAATCAATTACGCACAGCATCAGATGTAGTATCATTTTTAGAAGATCAATTACATATATCAAATGTACTTCCCAGTAATAGGATATTAGGGAAGGAACTTGGTGGAACTAGTGGTGCATATTATGAAAATATAGCTGTCGAAGACACAGTTTCTTCTCAGCCTGAAGATATTGTGGACAGCATAATCAATTTATTTGATTGAATATATTATATTAATCTTATACATATTATTTAACAGTTATTATATTAAACAAAATATATATTTTGTATTGTATGTTTAAAATAAAAAATAACATTTTTATTTTAGAATAATTTAATAGGTTTCCTAAAAATTTATAAAAAATTTTTTTGGTTACAAGTGAAAACTGAAAATCAAAAGCATGAAATTATATTGCTGTTCTAGTAGTAACATTGTTCTAAAAATTCTAAGAAAATAGTGTGAAATTTTACTCTATTAATATCAGTGTTATTATTAAAAAAAATAAATCTGTTTTACTAATAAATGTATAAAATGTTAATTTAATTTCACTTAACATGTATGTATAGCCGATACTATAAATACTCGATACATGGCTTCGGAGTATCGCGACTAGGAAAGTTCATATTTATAGGGACATTCTTTTTTTTTTTAATTAGGTGTTAAATATTAATGATCGATCCCTCCAAAAAAGTTTCAATACATGTAAAAAAAATGTATGCAGAATTTGAGCACAATGCGTTAAGATTTAGCCGTGCTTCAAGGCCCCTAAACTTAGTAGGTAATTAACTTAGTATTTTTTACTTACCTTTACCCGATGCTCGATACATTTGAATAAAATTTTTAAAAAATTAGCATTTGCTCAGAATCGTTTTACGTATACAATGATTTTATATCATTGAATTCAAATTTAACACCATCCATTAGAATGACAGACATGTAAGTTGTAACCTACTGTGCACTGTACAGCAGAGCGACATCCATTAAGTAAGTATGCACTTCAACCACTGACTTTCGAGAATTGTTACAGAACTCCTTCCCGCGATAAATTTAAATAATAATATTGTTATGTCACATCCCTAGCAAACGAATTCATTTTTGAATTGCCTATTAATTATAGGTACTACAAAATAAACTATACGTGATATATATTTAACTACGATATTTTTTTAACACAAAATACATAAGTCTTCTTGGTTGCCTTCCCTAATCACATTACTCGGCCAAGAATCCAATCGGTTAAGCATCAATAAAAATTGTATATTTTATCTAATTATCTAGATATTATTTTTATTTTTTTATATCTGAACTCAACACTGCCTAAGAATGTGGTAGGTACCTATTTGTTAAGTTAATTTATATTTCGTGGTTTTATACTTTTCAAACAAGTTTCCTGTAATTATAACCAATAGGTAGATAGATATTGTAACTTGTAAGTAAAACATCCAAGATTGGTATAAATGTATAATATGTTATTACGTTAGTACCTAGGTATATACTATTAGCCATTAGGTAGGTCAGTTTCATAATTCCTTACTGAAACAAAATGATTAAATTTTTGTTAAAATTTAGAAATAATAAAAACAAAGGTATATTAGGTACGTGGCTATATTCAAATGTCATATTTGTATAATATGAAATAGATACTTTTTAAATACTTTTTTTTGAAAGTATTCAATACGGCATTTTGAGTACAGATTCTGAATACTTCTTTTTAAGTATTCGGAATATGTTATATGTATTTAAAATACTTTTAAAAAGTATTTTACCCAAGTCTGCTCTACCTATAACCTATTTAATAAGTAATAATCGTTCAGAATGTTTTTTGACAGAAAAATGAATTATTTAATTTCATTAACGTTAGAAAATAATATATAGGTAGCCAGGTAGGTACCTCGTACCTAATCAATAAAAGTACTAACAAATATATACCTACAAAGAAGTTTGATAGTAATAATTAATAAAGACATTTAACAACCGCAGACACGCAGCAATAATAACAACAAAAGCAAACAATTCGTGAATGTTCTAGAATTTTCACCACCGGACGGCGACCACGGTAAAAGCTAAAATCTGCGTCTCTGGTAGGGACGTAGGGTAGGTTGGTATAGTTAGGGTGAAATCCCCATGAACAATATTTTTAATGAACAAAATTACCTACAAAATCGTTATTTTTTGTTTAAATATAAAATATCGTCCAAATTTCAACTTAAAATATCTATGATCAAATCTATATCTAAATCAAGTTTATAGATTTTTTAGATTTTTTGAAGACAGGAATGAACTACATACTTATGAGGAACTTTAAAGCATTTTCAAACATTAGCCTTGAAAACTGAACATTTTATGAATTTTAACTACAAAATAATTTAAGAATTTTTACTAAATTTGTCAAAATTTGAACTTTATAAAGCTGATAAAAAAAAATCGTGAACTTCATACGCTCTTAAAAATGTGTGGAACTATTAAACTCAACTTTTTTTTTAAATCTAGAAGTAGAAACTTATAAAGAACATATTGTATTAAATACTCAAATTAGAATTTTGTCAAAAATCAAAACTCTTATACTTTAAACGCTAATAAAATAATATTGTGTTTATGGATTATCGTTATTTTTTATATAGTACTATAGTAGGTATATTAGGTTCAACTTAAAAGTCATCTTGTATTAAGTATTCAAGGTTTTTGACAAAGCAAAAAGAATGTTGTCGACCTTTGAAGGAATAAAAGCTTCAATATTTTGGAAACTATATCATACCTATAATATATAAAAAGCTAATATAAATATTGGTGAAAAATGCAATTTTATTTGTTATTGAGGTACTCCAAAAAACAAAATCAATATTTTCTTTGTTTTTACTACTCAAATGTAACAACTATATATATGCATATGATCGAATCATTTTTTTTTACTATTCGGTATTCCTATATCCTGTATATATAAACACAAACAAAACATACATCGCTCTCAGTGCCGTAAAAACCGGGTGTGCAAAGTGTGCACCGCACACAGGCCTCGGGCCTCATAATATATCGAAGGGCCTCAAAAGATCTAAAGACTAATATTAAACTAATATAAAATTATTAAAATATATAAATTATTTATTATTGATTTGGAAACGAAACCAATGTTATTTCATTTTTTGTATAGGTATAGCATGGAGTCGTGATCACTGTTTTTAGATTTTGAGCGGAACGAACAAATGTATTGATTTTACAAGATGTATATAATTTTTTTCATTTCTGTCGGTCATCAACATTGGGTAGTAAAAATATTCCGAATTTCGAGATCAGAATTTTTTCTGTTAGAAAAGTGAATCTATATATAGTTGGTACTTTTTGGAGATGGAAACCGAAAAAAAAATTGTCATTTTTAACTAAAACCAAAAATTTTATTTTTTGGTAAAACTCGATAACTACCTATAATAACCGTAGACCATTGAAGTTTTCACCAAATATTTATATTAATATTTTCAATAAATTACATTTTGGAAAATTTTTACTTCTTTGAATTAGTTATAGCCTAGAGAAATTGTTTTAAAATTATACATTATTTTAAATTAAAAATTTTTTTTGTTTAAGCCCCAATTTTTGTCTGCTGACTTTAAAAATTGCAAAAAAAGTTTTTGAGGTGTGTATTGAAAAAGATAATAAGGGGCCTCAATACTTTGGTTTTGCACACAGGCCTCAATTAGCCTATGCCCTATATAGTTACGGCACTGATCGCTCTAGTGGTCTACTCAGAATCTAAAATAATTTAGGTACAGACAACAGACTTCAAAATGTGTGTAGTTTTACCCTTTCTATAACTATATATTGTGTATAAATTATAGGGTATTTTACTTTCAAGATTTCAAGTCTCAATTTTAATTTTAGCCCAAAGCCCAAATTAAAGTTAAATAATTATTCAAGAAATAAATTTCTACTTTAATTTCCCATACAATAATACCTATATAATTATTAATTATGAATACGATAATTAATTTTAATTCACATTTTTAAAATTGAAAAAATAGGTCAATAATACAGACGGATGGAAACAGTAAGTATAGGTACCTACCTCTAAAATACATTATTAGAGAGAAGAAAGTTATGGAATTATTGAAAAATTTCGTTTGACATTTAATCAATAAAAACAAATATAGATAAGTTTGATACGCAAACAAACGCTGTAAAAACGACGAGAAAGGCGTGGAAAATGGTCTACAACATGGTCGTATATATAATAATAATATAGGTATAGTTACGGTATATAGAGCAGTGATGAACACTAAACAGTGTGCCACAGGTAGCAGTCATGTAGCTGGCCTGTAGCGTGATGGCGCGAGCTTTGCGGCGGTCATAGCAGCGCACCTTCACGAACCGTATTGAACCTTCTCGAACGTTCGGTCCAGCTATATAACCGCAAACGGCGCGCTCTTCGGCATCAGTTCGAATTCGTGAGCGGCGACGGACGACATTACATTGTTATTGCGACTCTCGGTGTTACAAACATTTTATTTTACTGTGCGTTTTTTAAATTCAACGAGTAATTTAATATAAACGTTATTACTATCGAATCGCGGTACTACCTATATAATATACTATTATACACACATAAACACGGTTGCATTTTGTTTCGAAAAATTAATATTAATATTTTATTTAATATTAATAATTGTTGTGCGTCGTGACTGTGGTTGACGAGATGGCCGGACGGACGGCGATTGGTATCGATCTGGGCACCACATATTCTTGTGTGGGTATCTGGCAACACGGAAAAGTGGAGATCATCGCCAACGACCAGGGTAACAGGACCACCCCGAGTTATGTAGCGTTCACCGACACCGAACGTCTGATCGGCGACGCGGCCAAGAACCAGGTGGCGATGAACCCCGTCAACACTGTGTTCGACGCGAAACGTCTGATCGGCCGTCGTTTCGACGACGACAAGACGCAGGCGGACATGAAGCACTGGCCGTTCAAGGTGATCAGCGATGGCGGGAAGCCCAAGATCCAAGTGGAGTTCAAGGGCGAACGGAAGGTGTTCGCGCCGGAGGAAATCAGTTCAATGGTGTTGGCCAAGATGAAGGAGATCGCGGAAGCGTACCTGGGCCGCAACGTGACAGACGCCGTCATCACGGTGCCGGCGTACTTCAACGACTCGCAGAGACAGGCGACCAAGGACGCGGGCGCCATAGCCGGGCTGAACGTGATGCGAATAATCAACGAACCGACGGCCGCGGCGCTGGCATACGGTCTGGACAAGAACCTGAAGGGTGAGCGGAACGTGTTGATATTCGACCTGGGCGGTGGCACGTTCGACGTGTCGATACTGCAGATCGACGAGGGATCGATATTCGAAGTCAAGTCCACGGCGGGCGACACGCACTTGGGCGGCGAGGACTTCGACAACCGGCTGGTGTCACATCTGGCCGACGAGTTCAAGCGGAAGACCAAGAAGGACGTGCGCGCCAATCCGAGGGCGCTGCGACGGCTGAGGACGGCCGTCGAACGGGCCAAGAGGACGTTGTCGTCCAGCTCGGAGGCCACCGTGGAGATCGACGCGCTGGTCGACGGCATCGATTTTTACACACGGGTGTCTCGGGCCCGTTTCGAGGAGCTGTGCGCCGACCTGTTCCGGTCAACGCTGCAACCGGTGGAGAAGGCGTTGGCTGACGCCAAGTTGGACAAAGGAGACATACAGGACGTGGTGCTCGTGGGCGGCTCGACTAGGATCCCGAAGATCCAGAGTCTCCTGCAAAACTTCTTCTGCGGCAAGCCGCTCAACCTGTCCATAAACCCCGACGAGGCGGTAGCGTACGGCGCAGCGGTGCAGGCGGCTATCCTCAGCGGGGACACGAGTTCTGCGATCCAAGACGTGTTGCTCGTGGACGTCACCCCCCTGTCACTCGGCATCGAGACCGCTGGCGGCGTGATGACGAAAATCATCGAGCGCAACTCGACCATTCCGTGCAAACAAACGCAGACGTTCACCACGTACGCGGACAACCAACCGGCCGTCACCGTGCAGGTATTCGAGGGCGAGAGGGCCCTGACGAAGGACAACAATCTGCTGGGCACGTTCGACTTGACCGGCATACCCCCAGCGCCCAGGGGAGTGCCCAAGATCGAAGTGACTTTCGACATGGACGTCAATGGAATTTTGAACGTTTCGGCCAAGGACAACAGCTCTGGGCATTCCAAGAACATCGTCATCAAAAACGACAAGGGCCGTCTGTCCCAAGCCGAAATCGATCGCATGCTCAGCGAGGCTGAACGGTACAAAGAAGAGGACGAACGACAAAAAGTGAAGATCGCGGCCAAAAACCAGCTGGAGAGCTACGTGTTTGGTGTTAAGCAGGCGTTGGACGAGGCTGGCGACAAGTTGCCCGAATCTGAGAAGAACGCCGGCAAAAAGGAATGCGAAGCGGTCATCCAGTGGTTGGATAGCAATCAGTTGGCGGAAAAGGAAGAGTATGAGTTCAAGCTAAAGGAAATCCAAAACAGCTGTTCGGCTCTCATGTTGAAGATACACGGCGCAAGACAACCAGGAGCAACTAACGCGCCTCCCGGTGCTAACGGTTTCCCTGGAGCCCGTCCCCGAGGACCTACGGTCGAAGAAGTCGATTAATATTGTGTAACTATAAGTGATCTGATATTTGTAAATAACATTGTCAACGGTATCCTATGTTTTGTTTCCTACTATATTATAAAGTATTCACTATAGATTTAAGTTTAGATTTATCTGTCTATTGTAGGTACCTACTTCATAATTTATTATTATTATGCTTTCAGTAAAATAAATATTTATTCATTCTTTATTATCTGCATACATTTTGCGTTTTTATTTTACCAGGTAAAAGTACTATTACTAATTTACACTGAAACCAGTAGTAAAACTGTACGTAAAATATTAACAATAATTAATAATTAATATTCAATTTTGGTTTAAAAAATTGGTCGTAGCCCGTAGGTATATCATATGTTTAAATATTGTTACTTATAATATTATACTTTTGATCAAAGACAAAATATTGGGAGATAAAATATATTATTTTTCATAGAAAAATTACTTGGAATATATTAAATAATAGGCAACACTATTGTGTTAATCCTGTTATCATGCTATAGCACAAAGTTCATCGATGACCTAGTGGTATATAATAATTTATTGACACATCACCTGCAGGTATTACTGGATTACCCTTAAGCTATAACAATTAACAATAATTACTTATAACTTATTAATAATACATTTTACTTTATAGTATGACTGTATGAGTACCTATCACATTTTTTAAGGATCCTTAAATACTTAAAAAGGATCTGTCGACTTAATGTAATACATAATTGCAGCTCAATCTGTAACATCTATAAAAATCGAGGTAAATAAATTTAAAATAGGTAAACACATTACACACTATTATTACAATTTAGACAGTAATAATTTGATTACTCATTATAGGCAACATGTTGGACAAGCAGTCCGTTTTATATTTTTTTCAAATAAAAGTGGTTCTCTCTAGAATCTAGGTTCTAACTAACCTATATGATAATATTTTATAGAATTAACCATCTAGGTACATATTACTCATACTTAAATATACTTTTGTAAATTGCTATAGGTTACCACTTAACAACCATATTTAATCAAAAAAAAATATAAAAAAAATTGAAAATTGTAATCGTATCTCAATACTCATTAGGTACCTATATTGACCTATAGGTATTGATTATTGGCCCATGTACAATTTTAAAAGTAGTAAGTAATAACGTATCACGAGCCCCTGTATAATTATTGAAGTATACGAGACTAAAATATTATGACCAAAATAATGGTTCTTATAGGACATCGCCACGTTCCAACAATATTGGAATTTACTTAAAAAAAACGCAAAAAAGTAATCGCCCCCGGGTGGGCTCGAACCACCAACCTTTCGGTTAACAGCCGAACGCGCTAGCCATTGCGCCACGGAGGCTACATGCTGACAACGATAAAAATAAATCCATTAAATCGATATAGCCTTAAATATGAAAGACCAGCCTCATAAGAACTACCTATAGGACTATCATCGAAGCATTCGAAGCTCTTGGTACAATATAAATTTAGAATTCAACTCTTATGGTCAGAAATTGCATCGATTTTAATACACTTTATTACTTTAATATTAAATTGATCTATTTTTCGTGCACTTGTACGACAGTAAGGACATAGTGACACCTTAAGCCTGCAGTATCTAAGCCGCTGACTTAGATTATTAGGCGATCGGGTCTGTTATAAATTATTATAAATAAAATAAATTATAGTTTATTAGAAATACCTCATCCAATTATTAGTAGTTTGTACCTAAATATTTAGTTACTGTAATATTCGGGGCTTACTCATCACCTACTCTACAGTTAGCACTCTGTATATTAGTGTATTATGGATATAATATTTTATTATTATGTCTATACTGGTAATAAATTGCTATGACTAGTGGATGGCAATTAATAATTACCTATATAGGTACAGGAAAATAAAATATTAATTATCAAATTCAATGTTCAAACATTGTGCGTTTACCTACTACGACGATTCGCTTGAACAATAATGTCAGCGCCATCTATCGGTGTCGTATCTTTCCTAACTCCACCGACGTTTATTTTTGTCGTTCAGTGGCGCTGCCGTAATAGTTTTTTGTTTTTTAATTTAATTATCAGTTTTCTGATTTTCAGTTTTATTTTTTTGTGTGACACTGACCATCGATCACAATAACACCATTAAGGCCTAAAGGTGATCCAAATATCCAAAATCTTACGATGGAAAGTGAATATTATATATTTTATACTTAAAATTTAAATTTATTGAGTAGAAATTGTATCGAGTAGGTATTTTAATTATAAACTTCTAAGCTCTAGCCTCTAACTCCATAGTAAAATGAGGTAGGTAATATCATTCTATTCTGTGGTAATATCATCATTCTTTTTTGTGGTAATATTGTGATCACTTATGACTTAGGTATCATAATAAGTTATGCTGTGGATGAAAGTAATACTAATTATTGCGTTTTATTATAATCAAGATTCAAGTTTCATAAAAATCCCGATGCGGTTATAGAATTTTGGCTCCAAATCCGCTATTAACATTTTAAAGTGGAAGAATATTTTAATTTTTTTTCGAAAACAAAGATTATTTAACAATTTTTGTTTAGTATAAAGTAATTAATTTTTATAAGGTTTTAATTTCATTTGTTGTTAACGTAGATTAATAGTTTATGTATAAATTATGCTGATTCAATATTAATGAAATTATATAGGACAAAAACATATTTTTCATGGCTGAAGGTAAAACCAAAATATAAGCACAATAATTGGTTTACTGACCGCAAAATATGAGAAGCACAATAATTGTTAAGCTGATCATAAAATACAAATTTAGTTTTAGGCACAACTTATTGGTCCGTAAATGTTGATATAGGTACCTCTATAAGTAGAATTTTGATTGTACTAAAATATTTTTTTAGTTTTTAATTATTATGCATTTCATAATATTCATATTCTTTCTTTATATTTACCGTATAATTTAAATATATTTAATATTTATTGGCTCCATTTCACGAACTTTTTAAGTTAAAATTAGACAAAATAAATGTTCATATTAAATCAAATTATTTTGTAGTTATATAGTTCCTAATGTTCCATTCGGCTATCGAGCGTCTCTGAATCACGGTAAAAGGGTCCGAGGTCAAAAATTACAGGGTAAAAAATTCCAGTATAATATATTGTATAATAATATTTAAAAAAATCCAATAATTATAATTACTAGTTCGCTACATAAAAAACTCAAATCAATTATTTATACAAAAACAATAGACATATACCTACTCGTATATAATAATAATAATATGTAGTGTTTGATCATCGCATGCACCCAAAATTCAAGCAGTGTTCAAAGTCCAAAAAAAGTAGTAATACTCAGCTATATAGATATCCTTATTTGTTATTACTACAACAAGTTGTAGATAATATATTGTCGATATAGGTAGGTACAGCACTTTTTGGTATTTTCCGCCGGTATTTCTAGACTCTAATCAATCTGAATTATTTGAAATCCAATACCTACCTACCTATTTGAATATACTTAACTAACCAACTGAAACAATGATTGATTTGAATTTCGAACTGTCGTTATAATTTATAAAATATTTTTGGTACCTATATATATTATATACTATGCACAACACACCAATTTTAGGCATTTATATTATGAACATGAAGTTGGCCCCCCCACTTTGTCCGAATGACTTCAAAATACCACCAAATAATTGCAAATCGAGTTTAATTAATTGCAAATCAATTAGTTTTGAGTAAACTCAAATTCAAAATTGGGAGGACCAACTTCATGTAGCCCCCCACTTTGTCCAATTCGTTTCAAAATACCGCCAAATAATTGCAAATTAATTGCAACTAATTGCAAATCGAATTTGGCTAATTGCAAATCATTTTTTATATTTTTTACGAATTTTTCAATTTTTTAGCCAGCCCCCTTCCCCACTTTGTCCGATCTATCTATTTGTTATCTTAGAAGGCATACTTACTTACCTAGATACATTTTATTTAAATCATATTAATATTTTTTTTACTGAAATTGCTCTATCAGAACACTATCCAATTAGTACATAATATTACTAAATTACTGTATGCACCTATTAACTATTAGTTACATTATGTTCAAGTAGGTAAAGAAATATATTTGTTATTTAAGTATAATACAAATTAGTTTTTTCTACCTACCATATATCAAGATAAAAGTTAGATAATCTTTATCTAATCTAGATAAATGTCAAATTTATTTATCTTTATCTGTAGCTAGACAAATGTATATACAATTATCTGTATCTTATCTAGATATAGGTATTCGTTATTTATTCTCAACACTGTATGTCTGTATGTAACCACACAGATTATTCTTTTCCATTCAATTAGGGGCTGTTAATTTTTAATATTACCGTAAGTTATTTCTTTCTATAATATATAATAGTTAAATAGTTATTAGCAGTATGATTAGGCAAATTAATAAATTGCAAACAACATTCGTACAAATAATATAATAAATAATCTTGAAAACGTCTCACAAATAGTATAATTTCTTTACTAAATTTACTTATAAATAAATATGTATAACCAAATTTTTTTTTCTTATAATTTTTTCATAATTTTCATTAATGAATTTTTCCTATTATTTTAGATTCTGAGTGGAACGATGAATGTATTGATTTTACAATGATGTGGGTTTTTTTATTTTTTTTTTGTGTCTGTCATCATGTTTTAGGACAGTAGAAGTGCTTGGATTTTCTTCAACAGTAGCTTTTCTGATAGGAAAGTGAATCTAGTTGGTACTTAGGGGGGTCAAAAGTGAAAATTTCTCAGTAGTTTTCACAAGCGCCGGGAAAAACAACATAAAAATTAAGGAAAAACGGGAATTTTTACAAAAACCGATTTTGGTTTTTGGTGTAACTCTAAAAGAAATGAACGTATATACATGAAATTTTCACTGGTTGTTTATATTTGCATTTTATATACACGATAACATTTT
>WHPZ01582016.1:0-19702 GCA_016617965.1 Macrosiphum rosae
ATTTTTTATTTTAATTATAAAAGTATAATAATAATAAATAATTTTGTTAGCATATCACCGGCTTGTAAGTTTAAGTATTAAAATAGTTCTCCAAAATAATAGTTATAAAAATATGAGGTGGGAAGTTGAATTCTTTTTGTTTGATAAAAACCTTGGATAATTAATTAATATTTTATACCTAAAACAAAATTCTTAGGTATACATTTTTCGAATGTTAAAAATTGTTTCACGAAAATATATTCAACACACTTGGGACACAAAAATTACTAAAAATAAGGCATATCATTTTAATTAGCTTATAGTTATATTCTGGTAATAATTAAGATTTAAATTTTGTGGGAAATTTGTATTCCTTATTTTCAGACTTACATTATATTATATTCGAATATCATTATAAAAGTATTCCTTTAATACTATTTTATTCAGAAAAATATGCTAAATATGAGTACCTATCTATTAAAATGCACCTATATAAATAAATTACCATTTAAAAAATAATCATTTTTTATTATAAAAATGTTAATGTTTATGTTAAGTTTTCAGAAAGTTGGTTATGGAACGCTAGCTATCATTGGCTAATGGTGATGAACAAAAAATCAAATAATAATATTCAAAGTTTTTTATCAACAAAAAAAATTAACCTTTCAATCAGCAGTGAAATTTTATTAGCATATCCTAATGAGATGGATGGCATTATTACTAATTGGCATATTTTTGATATTTATCGTACAGCTTTCGAACCAAGAGGAAAGCTAATGATTGATGTTGTAAATAAAACTTTTGGAAAATGGGGAAATCGAGTATGGAAATTTGATAAAAGATCAAATTTAGGAAATTTAACGTTAAACGTTGTTACTATAGTAAGTATAGTTTTAAATTCAATGAAGTTATAACTTGTACAATAAACTTACGCATTGAATAAGAATGTAAAAATAAATTATGTTATATAGTTGACTGTTGAGACAATTTATATTCTTCAGAAGAGAATAGTAGAATACATTTAAATTTTTTGTGTAAAAAAATATCTATAAGTATACATTATAATTGATAAATATGGAAAAATCACGAAAATTAGCAAATTATTTTGAGTTAAGAATTCATAAAATGTTTTCTTTTTAAATCTAAGATTGGAAAATGTAACACAAGATTATTTATAGGTTTGTCTAAATTTATCAAAAAAAAAAAATGTCTATAAGAAAGTCAAATTAAATTTTTATGAACTTTTGAAATTCAAAGTTTTACAACATTGGATATTCACTCGATTTTTAATGTACCGATCTTCTTATTTTGTTGTAATTTAAATACGAATAACTGTAGATACATGAAAATTTCACTGAATGTTTATTTTATCAGTTATTATATTTGATAAAATTTTCAAAATATTTTGACTTGTTTTCAGCTGTTTACGGACAATTTTATTAATTTTTTTACTATGAATACCAATTAATTAAGTTTTATCTGTTGGACCAAAAAGTGTAAACATGTAATACAATAAGGCACCTGATATATTGTTCAATATTAGTTGAAAAATATTAAAAATACATAGGTAGGCATTTTTTTTTATAAATATTTAAAGTTCAAATTTTGACAAGATTTATCAAATTTAAAATTTAAAAATTATTTTAAAGTTAAAAACGTGTACAATTTTCAATTTTTATATCTAAGGATTGAAAATTTAAAACAAGATTCCACGTAAATAGGTTATACTGTATAAATTACTTTATAGTTTATTCACAATAATATCATCAAATATAATTAGTAATGTCATAGGCTGATTGACGCTCAGAATTTTTTTTCTGATACAATGATATTATTATATCATTGAATTCAAATTCTACAAAATCCATTACAATGACTCACTTGTAACCTACTGTACAGCAGAGTGACACACACTTGCCCATCTTTTTAACTCTAAGCAATAACTAAGAAATAGTTTTATTTTTTTTGATTTTCTCTCGATACAAATCAAATTGTTGAAAGTGCGTACGTTTTTAGATTCTCAAGATGATAACACATCATCATATATTATTGAATTTCAATACTTATTATTTTTATTAATAATGCAAAATCATGTTATATTATTGTATTGTTCTATGGTGATAAGTATCTATAATATATGTTGTTTTAGAATTCTCACGTTTGTCCAAAGTCTCAAACTTGACAATAATTAGATAATGAGTTATTGGATGATAGAATAACATATAAATATATAATCAATTGTACATGATCTTAAAAGTTGTCAATATAATGATATTATTATTTATTATAATTAAGAATATAGAGATTATGGTATGTAAGTGCAAAGTGGCAATGTGTTTAAACTTTAAATAATCTAAATTAATTTGTAGACTATCGCCGTGACTAGAACTTTCGTAGAAAAAGACAACATAGTTTAATTATCTTATAAAAAGTTAATTTACCACCTCATTTACACATTTGACATTATGTTGTTAACGTTATGCATTCACTCGACATTCGGGGAGTTTGAGCGAAAAACTAAAGGACTAGAATCCCGTAAATACACTTAACGTGTAACGGTTTATCAACATTTTTTTCAAAGTTA
Source organism: Macrosiphum rosae (assembly GCA_016617965.1). Lineage (NCBI taxonomy): Eukaryota > Metazoa > Arthropoda > Insecta > Hemiptera > Aphididae > Macrosiphum > Macrosiphum rosae. The sequence continues at coordinate 2,564 of WHPZ01582016.1, forward strand.
ACAAATGTTAGCACAATAATTTTAAATTTTATTAAATATTATTTAAAAATTATATAATAGTGTATAGTGTAAACAGTGTTCGAATAAATTAAATGGAATATTATTATTACAATTGTTACGTAAAAGTGGTTTATGGGTCAATGGGTGGCCCAAGAATAAAATATTATTTGCAGCTCTGTGTATATATGATATATAGTTTGGTTTTGCCCATAACTCATAAGAAGTATTATATCTTGGTGCCTACATATAATTGGGATTGGCTTCTAGAAGGGACTTTAAAAGTTATATCAGCAAAGAGTTAGCAGGGAATGTTCAGTGAACCATATAGTACCTACTGAGTATATGATAAGTCCAAATCTGATTTATCGCAGCACGAGAGGCAGGTGTAGAAATATTTAGGGTCTGACTTATATTGTAATTATCGTGAGGTACATGAACCATATCCATGATCTTTAAATATAGGTAACACGTTCTAATTTAATGCCATCAAGAAAATATGATGTTAAGATGAGAGATAGATACCTATTCTACTGTCCTAAGAAAAAACGCTGAAAATCGAAAAAAAAAATGAGATAATACTGTATTTCGTCTATGTCCTAGTTAGTGCGGGCTAGTGCGTGCGTTTTATATACTGACCATACTGTTCTGCAAGCAATGCATTGCCAGCATGTGGCGAAATGCAAGCTATTTTGTTTTTCCCCGCATGCGTGCAAGCCAGCTAGGAACTAGTATTATAGTTTTACATGTTTTTTCTAAACGAAAATGCCGTAACTATGATTATTTATCCAGAATTTTATGTTCATAAGAAAACAATATTGCCGAAATAGTAATAAAATATAATCGATGCTTAGCAAAAACCACAGTTTGCTTAGAATGATTTCCTTAAGTTTTGTTTAAAATACGGCGTTTTTACTTAGCACTTCCGCATAATATATATTGTTGAGGAAACCGGTTGCCATTAAGCCGTATGCCCGTATGATTAAAATTTTAAATTATTGATAATGTTTAAAAATTTTGATGTCATTATACATCGGACACATATTATTTTTCATTCAGTTATCTATGTACCTAGTCGCGAATATTTTACGCACAGTTTTAATTTTTGCAATGGATACAATGAATTGCGGCATTTTTGCTAAGTAAAAAAGTATGTACAATTAATATCTTACTTTGTGTAAATATCAAAACAATGATATCTTGGTGAAAGAAAAATTGAAAATTAAATTGAATAGTTCCATTGCATTCATCAGGTATATTTCCATAAGAAATTATGTATTTTACTTTGAAAAATATTATATTTATGAAAATAAAACTACCAAAAACTGCTAAACATAAGATGTCATTTTTCTAAAAATGGCATGGAGGGAAATTACGGCGTTTTTTCTTAGGAAGGAATATTGTAGGATAGATCCAAATAAGAAACCTGAACAGTAAAAATGAGTAACTCACTTACTTTATTAGTATGTTATTATTATAATTTAAATCAAATGTGCAGTTGCAATTTGACTTAATATACACTGTTTAATTATAATCGGATGAAAAGAAAGAATTATGTTAAATCATATAGTTATCATAATATTTTAGGGAAACCCTTACGGTGCTTTGGCTAAGAAAAATGGCACGGATATACGACCATCTAGTGAAGAACTGGTCAAATATTTACAAACGTTTAATTTGGATCGATTGAACTCTGTGCAAAAATTTAGCTTTGCCATAATGTATCCGTTGACGAAAATTTTACTAAACATCACGTAAAGTATTGTTGCAGATATTATTATGTATTATGTACCTATACCTACTATGACCTATAATATTGCGTTTATTATCTTATTTATTAATTTTTTTCCTATAATATATAACTGTGTATATAATAACATATTAACATGTACCTACGTATATGTATCATACTAGATTAAATATTCAAACGACGAATTCATGGGGTTACAAAATTAATAACAAATGGGACGGAATAGTTGGAATGTTGATATCTGGAGAGGTCGATTTTTCTATAAGTTTAAATGCACTGAGGTCTGAAAGATATGATGTCGTCGATTACTCTGCTATTTCTACTTGGAAACATTTGTATGTAAATTAACTAAATAGATTAGTGTTAGTTTAACTGTCAACCAAACGTACTGTATTTATAAATTTTAAGCTGAATACAATATTATTGGATTTTACGTTTTTTCTTTGTTAAAGGCCTTGCTTCATCTTCCGTCATCCTCGATCGTCTACGGCGTCAACGAACATATTCTTGCGTCCATTTGAAACGGCTGTTTGGTTTTCAATAATATGTGTACTGATATTATCTGGATTTGTTTATAGTACAATTATGCATTATGAATCGAATCAAATGTTCTCGTTGAGAGTATTAAGTGATATTGTCCTACTAAAAATTGGCACGTTATGTCAACAAGGTAATACTCATATACTCATAGTATTACAATATAAGTATTAGATACCTACTATAATATTCTATTCTATTATCTATAATTACTGGTGGAGCAATAAAATATGTATTGATTTTACAATGAGATGTGTTTTTTTTTTATCTTTTCACTATTTATAATAGAAATAATGGTTCAATTTTCAACATTAGTGGTGGTTTCGGGTAATTGGATTTAGTTGGTATCTTTTGAGAGGTCAAACCAGTTTTTGACAAAATCGATATTGATTTTTTTTTTTTTGCTGTAACTAAAAAATACTTGAGTAAATACTTAAAATGTTCACCAAATGTTTATATTAGCATTATAATATGCACACGCAAAAAAATGTTTGCAACATTCTGATGCTTTTTGAAATATTTATAAATATATAGGTATATATTTAATTGGCGTTTTTGGAATTGTTTAATTTTTATTTATTTAAATGTCAATAAAAAAGTTTAAATTGTTATTTTACCAAAAAAGTCAGCTTTTAAAGTTAGAATTTTGACCAATTGCCTCAAAATCGCAAAAATTTGCAAATTATTTTCTAGTTGGAAATTCATAAAAATGTTTGAAACAACCTCAACACCTATAAGATGCAGAGCAGTACCCATTTTCCAATATATATTTATTATTGAAATGTATTTTTGAAGCTTTTTATTCAATACACTTTGTTTTTAGGAACAGCCATGGAACCTACAAAATTTAGCAATAGGCTAATTGTCCTTTTAATGTTCGTATTCAGTTTGGTTATGTATCAGTTTTACTCATCGAGTATTGTCTCCGGATTATTGCGTCCGACCGTTATAAACATCGATTCAGTTCAAAAACTTGAAGAAAGCGGATTGGACGTTGGCGTTGAAGATTTCAATGTTGCTACTAAAGTGATAGAAGTACGTTCATATTATATAATATATACTCTCATGATTGAAATGTACATTAAGTATTACGATTATATTGTAAACCTATATAATACGATAATGTTTGAACATATGTGCGTAAATAGGTATACGGGGAAATCAATCCGTACTTGAAAAAAATTATCGACAATAAAATTAAACCAAAATCTGAGTATCTGTTGGCTAAAGATGGGGTGAAAAAAATAAAAAAAGGTCACTATGCGTTTTTCACCGATCCGGCCACCAGTTATTGGCTAATAAACGACATTTTCACTGAAAAGGAAAAATGTGATTTAAAAGAATTGCCACTCCACAGACCGGAAACTACAGGTTACTTGGTTCGGAAGGAATCACCGTACAGAAAATTGATCAATTATGCGTAATATTTTATTGTTGTGAATAATGTTTCGTCAGGAAATGAAAAAATAATTAACAACATACCTCCATATATATATAATTTTTCAGAAATTGTATTTTACGGGAAACTGGTCTTATGGAAAGGGAACTCCGTATATGGCATGCTGAAAAACCGAAATGCATAGCTGGGAAAACAACAACCGAAGAATCTTTGGTTAGCGTAGAAATTAAAGACGTTTCATCACTCATAGCTTTTCTGATCATCGGTTTTATCATTTCTTTCACAGTTTTAATATTGGAAATAATTGTACACCGCCATAAAACAAATACACCTATTATAATAAAAAAATAATTGATCAAATTACGCAGAAATACAATATGTATTCATCGGACATTTAGGGATCAATTTTAGTGTCACTGTTTTACATGATATGGAGACTTGAATATTTGAGTTTATAATTATTATATTGTAATCATTAATCATTTTTATTATTATGATTCAATCATTATAAATCATTTTTACTTTATACATTGTACCTATCACCTACTGAATATCAAATTAAATTATATTGAGCTATTTATGTAGATACTTTCTAAGTTATGGATTGATCGCTATTTTTCATTAAATTAAGTAAATAACAGCTTATTCTATTTTCTTGAATTTTTTGTTCGTATTTAATTTATTACATAATAATATTATACTCCGTTATTTTTACGATATTATATATTTAAATGTTACTGCAGTTGATACTGGTATGTCTATTTTTAAATGTATTCTATCTACTAGGTTCCGATGGTATACTAATATGCATTTGTACACATTCAGGATAATTTTTAAGACATATAATCACCTCTTTCTCTTGCTTAAATTATGAATACCTATTCAAATTACATTCATATGATATACATTAAACCGTTCACCCATGAAATCCATAATAGCCTAACACAACTATTTCAGGGTTTAACTTGGACTTTACTCGTAAATATTGCACAGCAGTGAAGTACGCAATGAGATAAGCCAAATGTAAGAGGTTATTCGGATTAGGTTTATTCAATTTCTTGATGTTAGTGTAAAGTATAGGTACATACAGTGTATACTATACTGGCAACAAAAAAAAATAAGGGAGTTGCAGTTTAACTAAGTACGACATTTTTAAATTCCTGCCGTGCGTATATATTCTTACAAATTGCGCAGTAATACGATAAGCAACTAGAAAAACATATTCATTATCAAAGTGTGGGAAAACTGTTAATTGTATTTAAATATTACAAAATATTATGTTACACCTATAAAATGCTGATAACTGTATTAGGATATTTAAATATTTGAAGGATTGAAAAAAAAATAAACATAAAAATGGCCAATGGCAAATTTGGATTTGTGCATAAAAAAACAACAATTATCATACGATCATAAGCTCATGTAGGGGGGGCTTTAGGGTTTAAGCCCCAAAAATGTTCATAGCTCCCTTCCCCAAATATTTCCTACATTTTGTTTTAAGCTTATTCAATTGTATCAAAGTAAGGTTTTAGCCCCCCCAAATCCCAAACGCTATTTGTGCCAATGCATAAGATTAGTGCCTTCATACTTTTTTCCAGGCTTGACACTATAGTGCTGTATAGCAACTCATACATAAAAATAGTATGTAGGTATAGGCAATTAGATAGTTGGCGTTTTACACCTTCCTGTTTGAACTCTATGTTAGCCAGATAATTAATATTTTATATATTTATTTTTGGTTGGTGTACAGTTTTCGTGTGTGCCAGTTTAAAAATCTTATTAATTTTTTTTTAGTATGACAACTATAGTTATTTCCTGTAGGACTGGAAATTTGATGCCCTAAAAAACCCGAATAATACCTTTAAAAAATGCCTTTATATTATGCCCTAAAAATTCTAAATAATGTCATTAACATTTATTTTTTTAGCAATTATTTTGGTATAAATTACAATATAAATTTGGTATAGATGATAATAGAAATTTTAAAGAACCGTAAAAAAGTTTTATAGACAGAACTGATTGTTTTGGACTTCTTTAATCTGGAAAAACAATTATTTTGACTCACCGTTGAACATTTTAGTTTTGTCATTTTAATTAAATTAGTTATTGAAGTCAATCAACTAAAATAATATAAAAAATGATAAAAAAATAAATCTACATGTGTTACGATACTAAAATTCTTACTGAACGATATCGTCCGACATCGATTTTATTGCTCTAACAAATAAAACCCTCATTATAGTCAGTAATTTTAGTCTCGTTATCTAGGGTTACATTCACATTAGATATTGTTCTCAGATAATATAATATGAGAACCTACTTTATCATTTATTAAATACTTATAATTTATAAATTTATATAAAAATCATGTAAAAGCATGTAAAAATCTTAAAATTAAATTTAAAAATTAAATTTGGGATTCAAAAACTCCAAAAATTTTAAAGTGCTCTAAAAAATTTAAAAAATGATCTTAAAATTTAAAACTGTCAATAAATGCAAAATAAAAACTTCTTATTCTAATTCAAAAATACGTATATCGTATATGTTATAGAACAAGCATTGCTTAGCTTCGGAAAACGATGCAAAATGCATCGAAATTCCCAACCATGATATCACATTATACATCTTTGTTGTTATTTGACCATCTTCATTCAGCAAATGTTGTGTTGTTGACAGAAGCGCTATTGGAATGTGTTTGTTTCAGATATTATACTATATAATGGTTTGAGCTCATGTTTTGTCCATTATGTAATATAGTGGTATAAGGTTTGTAAAGCGCTCCAACTATTTCTAAAGTAACGACAACGATGGTACGCCGCTAAGTTTTAGATAGGTTATCTTGTTGGAAACACATTAATCGTTTATGAAGAGGGTGATAGATAATTTTAATTGAATTGTTATATTATAATATTATCTAATATTATCTGATGTTTACATTCATAACTAGGACTCGCAACTTATAGAAACTGAAAAATGCAAAATATGCATATATAAGCAAATACGCACAACAAAATTGTAAAATTTGCTTGAATCAATTTTAAATATGCAAAAAAAATTAATAAAAATGCATACTTAACAATTATTCAAACAACCACATTATTAAATATGCATAGTATTCATATATAAAATCAAGAAATATGCCCTTTTTCCAAATATGTAAGTGAATCGCTAGTTATTTTCTTATTTTCAATAGATTCTCCAACAAAACAATTTGAACCATTCTTGCCATTATCTTATTATGTACATCTACTGAATATTATACATCATTCAATACAGTCTATGTGTCAGTTGATTTTGTACCGGTTTTTTGGAAAATCATTATTTAGTTGAGAATGCAAATTAATGTTGTCCACATTAATATGATTTTCATATTTTTTTAATGACCTTATATTATTTGAAATACAGGATTGTTGTCTATCACAATTCTAGATAACCGTAGATTAAGGGTACGAACAAGCAGTGGCGTGTGGTACTTATTTTTGAGGCCAAGCGTCATTTTCTATATACCTATATAATATTTTATCTATCGAACCCACCATCCTTTGATGATCAAATCAGTATATATAACTTATTGTAGTTTTTTACATTTTATTTCAACTGAAATTATTACCATTCTATTATGTACAAGTAACTGAATACTTTTGAATACCTAGTATGAACAGATCCATTTCATGGTAACCATATAGATTATAGGTAGTAAAGTATCTAATGATACAATTATTATTTTTCGTAAATTTATTCAATATACCTACTATACGTCTATACTCTATACGCTATACACGATCGCTGTCATTGATCGAAGACTACCAGTCAATTGAATTAACAACTGATTGCTAAATAATTAATTTTTATTTTTAGTATAACAATATACACGGAACAAAATAATCCAGCAAATAGGTAATATATCTTGTAAATATTTACAACATAACACTATAACAGGGTTACTATCTTGATCAATAACACAAAATAAACACAGAATGAACACAGGATAAACACAGATTTTCCATCCACCAAATCTTATCTATACCTACTCGTCTCACTGAGTCTTAAATAAACAGAGTTTGAAATAATCTATCAAAAATAATGTCAAGAATAAACTCAATTTAAATATTTAATAATTATTTACCAATCATATTATTCACAGACTACAGAAATTGTGCTTAGAACTTCAACATAATAAAAATGTAAACATACTTCTAAAGTTCTAACCACCTTATTAATGAAATAGATGTTCAAAATATAAAAAGATTTATGTTAATAGACTCTTTAGATTCACTTATTTGTTGTGCATACTTGTTTATTAAAGACACAATATATAAAATTAAAATGGTTTTTACTCTTGATATACCTAAATGAAAAGTTTCCTAGAGTTTAATGTCATAGATAATATAATAAATATTATATACATAATTATCTTTATAATAATAAAGTAATCGTGTTCAAATTTTTTAAATTAAATATTAACATTTTTTATAAATAATTTTGTTTTTATGAAGTTACACTTTAAAACAATGACATTTTCATATACATCAAAAAAATGTATGCTCTATTCTCATATTCCTAATAATATTAGCCTGCTGTCAAATGGCTTAATGTATAATATGTTACACTTACTTAAAAAGTGGCATTTAGTTCCTACATTTTTATTAATTAAATGAGGCAAAGTAGGTAAAAATATATTGTTTTTTTTTTAAACTTAGCTGGAAAAAATAATTAGATTCAGAAAGTTTGTTTTTGTTTCAGTAACTATAAGCTACCTGTACTTTTGCAATTGAGTTTCATTTTACCATATTTTTTTCACCGTCGTTGTTCGGCCAATTTGAATAGAAATCATACACATATTAAATTATATTATAATATTGTTTTATTATAATATTATCTGATTTTGTACGGTCGAATTTCCGCTGCCATCACCACGATCTCCGTTGAGGTGTGCTCGCGTTTTCTTTTCTGTTATCCGTGATCCGTTTATGCCTGTCTATATTATAAATTTTATATTATGTATTATACTAATAATATAATACACCTATACCTACCTATAATAATGGTATAATTATTGTGGTTACGGTCACACACATCGTTACGCACGATCTCTGCCTCCACAAACACTTCTTATCCACGAACCTAACCACAATGGGCATCTAAACTCTAATGTCTACATTTAGTAACTGAAAGTCGAAAGTCGACGGTTGAGTCACGATGATGCCCAGTTAAGTCCGATCACTTCATACGATATGTTTTATTTTCTGTGCTACAGGAGGCAGAAGCACATGCCCGAAGTATTTACAGTTTTCGATATAAGGTTTTACATCTTAACAAAATTGTACAGCTACTGTCCATATGGCTTTTGCACGTAACAAACGGTAATTAAATCTTAGTTGATAATTATTGGTGTTTCCGAATCGCGTGCGAATATTTTAATTATCTAGGTCATATCTAGTGCGTGGTTTTCTCACGACTGAGCCGAGTTGCATGCGCAGTTTTTTTTTTGTGACAGAACTGATTATCCCGAAAAACGAGCAACATATAATATTTAATATTTAATAAAAATGATGAGCTATGTATAAAGTAAAGGCCAAAGTGGAAAGTACAAACCATTTCAAATTTTAAAAGAAGATTTAAAAGTAATCATATGATTACAAATTACTGTTCAAATTTGTCAAAATCAAAAAAAAATTATTACAATTTGGCGCTGCACTGCTGTAAATTAGTTGTTGGGTAGGTCACTGTAATTGATGTATTAACTTTGAATTCTTTGATAGACCTATTCCTATTGAATTATAAAAAATTAACGATTCTGTGCAGAAACGGTCTATCAGTCTATATCAATAGTATACCTCATGATATTTTTTTTGTTATTGCTATTAAATTAATTTATTATACACGTAATATACCTATAAGGTTTGTTGATTTAATTTTTCAGAAAATATTCCATTTATTATTTCATTAATATTTAATTATTTTAATAGGTAGTGTATATTTATATCATAAATATTCATAATATATTATTGTTTTTAACTTTTAAGTCAATATGGCCTAGTGACTTAGCGTAGAATAATGTGAGTACTGAATATAATAGTTAATAACTTAAAATAAATCTAAATGTGTAACAGGTGATTTTTACCCCGGGATATATTTACCCTCTCGCCCCTGGTAAAATTAACCTAGGATTAGTTACCCTCATACGGATGTAAAAATATACTAGGTTATTTTTACCCCCCAAAAATTGTTCTAGGAATATTTTACTTCTCTCCAACCCGGTAAAAATACTTATACTTATTTTAATTTTAAAGTATAGTGTAATAATTGTACCTTTGATTAATTTAGATTAATTCCATAATTATATATGGAGTAGGTAAGTACCTAAATCCTAATAATGTTATAACTTATAAGTTATTTTATTATATTAGCATATAGTAATCACTAAGGTGATATTATTTTTACATATTCAGTCCTCGTAATATAATTTTTAATTTATTGTTGAACAATTTTTTCTATCTATTTACGTTTTTTTCTTAATATCGTGCTTTTTTTAATTTATTAGTCTCGTTTATACAATTAATTTTTATATACACTTCAAATTGTAACTCTATTAAAATTATCCATAAAATTATAAATATAAGGATGAGGAATATAGATTTTATTAAAAGACTGAAAATATTCGCAGGCATTAGCTGTAGAGTTAATGTTAGAAAAGCTGATGCCCAAATATTCGAATTAAAGTCAGAAAATAAAGTATATGTGTTTAAAACATAACAATAAAATTATCTCAGTCAATCATCATTCATCATCAGATATCAAAGAATTCAAGGTCACTTGACACTCAGATACCTACTATGGGTGCAATTTACTATAACCATTTTAGAAATCGAAAACACTGGGCACAATATTTACTATACTATTTACACTACCTGCTCAACGTGGACGCAATTTACAAGCACTCTTAAGTAATCCTAGGATAATGTTAACTCCGGGGGAAAAAACATTTGAGAGTATTAGAAACCTGCTACACCGCAGTTACGTAATATTTGTAAGGGGTCATGGACTCATGGTTAATGAAATATTGAAATTAACGACTTCAATCCATACATAAATAGGTACTTCCTATACAAAATATGAAGTTTTCTTGATTCTATAATTCCTTACTGGCCATACTATATTATCTATTTTGATTTTAAATATTAAATGGGTATCATAAAACAGTAACTATTGCTTAAAGTTATAAAAATAAAGTATTATATTATGTATTACGTACATTGAAGTTTTTGTTGGAAATTCAGTCAAGCCGCAATAAAGGGTTATTTGCTATTCTAGGACTAATGTAAGTATTTAAGTATTTTACTTTGATATGATTACCACCAAGCATTTTTATTTTATGTTTATGACGGTAGTTTAACTATAATATTTAATTTATATTATTTTAAATAAACAAATACCTATTTCAATATAAATATTAGTGTTTCCCCCGAAGTACCTTCACTGGATGGTTTCTTCCCTCAAGACTCTCAAACCATTACACATAATTTAAAAAAAAAACATCCATTATGCTTATTGTACTTTGTTCTAGTATAGATTGTATAATTTTCTAGATTAAAAATAAAAATAATAAAATTTCCCAAATGGATACATGGATTAAAAATTATGTATTTGAACTTACTAATCCAAATAAGGCGTTAAAATCTCGAAAAAAGGGAGTTAAAACTTAAAACACAAATTTTGAAAAATTCGCTCGGGAGCCAAACTAGAATTGTTCCAATATTAGTTAGTTCTGATTTCACCAAAATCTACTCTATGTTATTTCACACCAAATAAAAAAAAAGTATATGCAAATGTAAGAAATAACTTTATAATTAAGTTTTACGTGGTTTATGAACAATAACATAAAAAGTAAATATACTGCAGATACCTACGTAAATTCTAATTTCACCAAATATTCAGCATAAAAATAATTTCCATTTTTGGTATATCAAACTCAAAACCACGTTTTTCAGAAGAATTGAGCATTTTTAAATTTATGAACATAACTTACAAATTAAGTTTGTGTTACTTTTTTAAGAGTACCTTAACAAAAACATTAAAAAAAAATCACTTGTTAGCTAAACTAGAATTATTCCGAAGATAACGGTGACCACTGACCGCCTAGCGCCCATCAACGGTTAATCAACGATCGTTTGCTATCCAGGTCCCATTAAATCCATTTATTTAGCCTGTGTAGAAAACAATTAATACGCTATACGATATTCATTAAATGTTAGAGGTTTCAGGAACACGGTGAAAAAATTCATAACATTGAGGCATGAAGCTTAAAATAGTACATATTTTTCAACTGCAGTGGACTATTTTATTCAACTAAATTTATTTATTTTTATATTTGACAATTTGCAAGAAACTCAAAAAAATAAATTAGTCGTGTTTATATTCTAACTTGAGTCGGAAATGTTTCAAAATTTCTAAAGTTAATTTTAGAGTTCCTACATATTGTTCCAGATCCTCTTTTCCATTCCGTATTCCTTTTAATCACTGTAATTATTTAACAAATTGCCCTATTGTCCGTATGATGAAACTTGCCAACGAGGACCCACAATTCCTTAGTATTTAGTGTAGGCAATTATTGTCTGTTCATTCTTCAATATTTGTATTTTTTTCATGTTTATTATTTTTAAATGCAAAACAATGTAATTGGGATCGTCCCGTATTTAATATAAATAAATAAATAAATAAATAAGGTATAACAACGAATAGAATTTCTACTTTGCGGTATTAATGTTTTTGCTGTTAAAACATTTCGCTATTTTAATATTTATGATTTTATTAATTAAAGTCCAAAAATTAAAATTGATTTTTAAAAGAACCCAAACTTATTTCTCACTACAAAATAAAGTTATGTAAAATAAACATTTAGTATACACTTATCTTGATTAAAAAAATAATTGAATTTGAATTAATAAACGTATACAAATAAGAATATATACATTTTTCTATCAAATGTATAAATAAATATTGCCACATATCCACATTTTTGAACTTTATAAAATGCATAATTAAATTTAAATCATTTATTAAAAAGTCCCTTCAATTGTTACATTTAACATTTTTTTTAATGTCCGCGTTTTAAACCGCTTTGATATTCTTCAGTCTTCATCATGAATTTCAACGTTATTTAAATTACGTTATATTACGTTTTATTGCAATGGAAAAGTAAAGTAATATTTGTTTTCAGTGTAATGATTGTAAATCAATTAATTTTTAAAAATTTACAACTAACTGAACTAACAACGTGAATAGGTTTTATGGTGAATAGATAGTGTGTAGGTATAACAATATTATTCAATCTAAAAACAAACCAATTTATTTATTCACAATAATATACCTACTAATCTGTCCAACCATCCACTTCGATTATTATGAGGTATGGCATCTGTGTTACTCGGATATAATATAGGTTTTGCACCACTGCAGCCTATACCTATTATACGTATAGGTACGTATATAAATTATATAATGACGGACCAATGACCATACCTACCTTTACGGCTTTTCCTATATAATAATAATATCTACCGGGTATTATACCCGTAAAATAGCTGTATAGCCTACCTATGTGTTTTTGATTCAAGAATTAATTTGGAAATAGGCTGTTTTTTTATCTTTTTGAAACATTTTGTACCTTATAAATCACAATCGGATTCTCATATACATATTTTAAAAGAAATATTTAAATTGTTGTTAATAACGCATGCTACCGAGTTATGTTCTGTACACCAATGGCGCCAAATCCAATTTTCGAGTCTTGTGGACTGCACAATAGCTATTCATAGTGAATGCGGCCATGTGGGTTAGCCATGTGAACAAAATCGGATTATGTGAATAAGTATATGATATAATATATTTGTGTTAGGCCCGTGGAGTGTAATTATTAACGATAGAGGGCGATGATAAGAAAAACATTTCACAAGACCAGTTTTAATTACCTTCCATGGTACGCATTATTATGTAGGAATGTAACTCTATAATAATTATTATCTATAAGTGTTCCTATAACTATTATAGTTTCAACCCATTTGGTTCTAAACTTTTTATACATACAAATACCTATAAATTTCATTTTTCTGGAATTATTTTAAAAAGAACAGACTACTATGATTGACATGGCGTGTTGGTATTTAGGTACAATAAGCCTCTTATAGAAGTGCAGCCTTGTAACTGACGATAATTTAATTAACAGGCTACGGTTTACAACAGTCTGAATGTTTTTTCCATACAAAACTTTTTCAGTATGGACTTTGCAAAGTTAACCTTTTATAGTGAAATTTTACATTGAAATAAAGTAATCATTATTGTTTTACATTTTGTTTAGAATATTTTATACTAATACCATTGAATCTATAGTATATATGGTTTATAGATAGAGCCACAGCCCGCAGAGGACGTCGGTACTTGGCAATGTAGGTACCTATCTAATAATATTATAATGATGAATTTCAACAACAACAACAGTGCATTTATTGTGTCATTTTAATTTTTATTGTCATTATCCTATTTATTGTTTATAATTTTATCGACAGCTTTTAAAATATCAACATGACAACATACCTATAGTTATATTTGAAATTTGAATTTTATTTTAATGATTCATGCGAACTTCTGTATTATACATTTATACGAGTGTTATTTAACTTTCTAGGTACCTAATTATATAAACGAATAATGATAATATTCTGATGAACTAAGATTATCATATACTTCTGCAAAATCAATGAATACCCTGTGGCATGGCCTACGTCGATGTCCTTCAGAGTTGTGAGTATATAGTATTTTAAAAATTGACCTACGCATTTAATTCATTAATTGTGCACATTAAAAATATATATATTATATTTATTTTTGCTATACCTACGGTGTTAATAAAAAATAAAATCTTTATAATAAATAATTAGGTACCTATTCTAATTTAATTTAGGATTACGTGATTTCATTTTTGAAAATGTTTTAATATTTCGAATTATTATTTAAAAATACAATTATAATCGAATATTACATATAAAAACGTTAAGTGATAGGTATAAGGTACTTATAAGTTATTACAATGAACTCATTGAATATTGGTATGTACATCGTTCTTAATACTACCAGTATATTTTATATAGGTACCGATGAGTCCAGTGTTTGGACTTATCTATAGATTAATTTATCAAGATGAATCAAAATTATTTGTTCATATTTTATCTTATCTAGATAAATAGTTACAAATTATCAGCTAAAAGTTCATTTTAGATAATTTGTTTACTAATCTAAATAAATTCATCTAGATACATTTTTTATTGATAAAAATTGCGAAATTGTACAAACGAATTTTTAAATATTTATACAGATTCTCAAACAAAGTTTATGGTTTATAAATAATGTAATTATTTTTATTTATATCATTATTATTATTATGTTCCTAGTGCCCAACTAAAATATACCTAAATTTAAAACCATTTAAAAAATAATTGTATCCTTTTTTTATTTATATAAAGTATTTATCTTTATCTAGATAAATATGAGTTAGGTTATCTTTATCTTTATCTAGATAAAAAAATACTTATCTAATCCGAACACTGGATCGGCGATATAACTATAAAATCCTATTTTATAAATAAGAACAAATTTGAAACAATAATCAAGTAAAAAGTTAGTATAGGCAATAGGCATAAGTTTTTATAAATGCATCTATAATTTTTAGTTACTGACTATTAGTGAAAGGCTATAGAAACTTAAACTCCAACAAATTCGATAATATTTTATTTTTATACAAATATTATGATGTAGTCAAATACATAATTCAGATATTTAATTTTGAGCTTAGACACATTAAACATTTCACAATAAATCGTGAATTTTTAAATATAATTTTTACTTTATTCAAATTATATTGGTTAAGATATTTAGATAATTATATAATATTATGAGGTAGGTATGTGTGAACAGGTAGGTACATTACGAGTTACGTTTCGTTATTTTTGTTCATTATATTTAAACTATTTAAACCATTCCGATTTTGAACATTTAAAATTTAAATTACCTCTATTATAGTACTAATGGAATTGTACCCTTTTGAGTTAAGACCTAAAAGTTAAAAGTAAGAATAATGTTTAATATTTATTGAACTTTTTCAAGTGGGTTGTTAGTGTCCAGTGATATGTGTTTTGCTGAATAATTCCATTGTACACCAGATAGCTGATTATACATATTATATATATCCATTAGAAATACCAAAATATGTTGTTTACAAATATTTATTTTTATTATACATATATAATTTTTTATGAACACCTCACCCCAATAACCATTTAAAATATATGTAGGTACGCCACAACTAGGTATATTAATTATTAGGTACCCTCGTTTGGCAACATTATCTAATATATTATTTATGTATCTAACATATATAATGTCAGAAAAAAGCGGTTTGTCCTTAATTGGAATTGAGAACAAAAAAAATTACCACCGTCGTCATTAAGGACAAAAGTTCGTCAAAACGAAACCATGCCGTGAGAATTTTGGTAGTTTGCGTAGGTAAAACAACGCTACACTGGTATCGTAATATGAATGGCGATAGTGACTTATATCTACTGACTACTATTATAATTTAAAATTGTTATGAGTATTATATAGCTAATTTGAATTTCGAGAGGAATAATATCCCTGGAACTGGCCTTTTTGATTAATTTTTTTGATAACTTTAAAACACTTAGGTATAATAATAGGCATAATATTCTATTGAGTATAGGTTAGTACCTATATTGACTTATAATATTTTATTCATAAATATTATGTTACCACTTCCAGATTCCTTTATATTTTGATTTAGATAAACAGTTTAACAACTTTCGATTTTAATATGCGTCGGAAACTTATATACATAAGTAACTATAGGTAGTTTTAGTTTTAACTTTTAAATTCCAGAAAGAGTGCATTTTTCTGATAATTTCAACGCACAATAAGTAGGTAAATATCTACACAAGTAATTAATCATCTATATGACTATATTTACTGAGTAGGTACTGGATTATATTGTAGGACTTTATATTTATTGACAGCTTTTTAAATGTTAAGGTTCGAAACTGATGAAGTAGAGAGTACATACTAGGTAATACAGTGTACTACCTAGGTACCTACATTGTACATGGTCTTAGAATATTCTTCTCTACATCCTCCTGGCTCCTTGCTTAAATATTTATGTAGATTGTAATTTGTAGAATGTGGTTGAATTAACCATAGATTCTCCTATATAGACACATAATCGAAATTTTTCAAAATATTTTATTATCGTCAACTTAAAATTAAACCGTCTGAAAATCGGAAGTCGACGCTGCATAGATGATACTATTTTATTATGGGCAAGCAGGGATCGAAACCGTTCCAAATTTTAACGATCATGGTTTCGGTTTTTGAGAACGGTTTTCTACATTTT
>WHPZ01582017.1:0-18946 GCA_016617965.1 Macrosiphum rosae
ACGCCTATGATCATATTCAATTTAGTATATAAAACGTTTAATATTAAATATGTTTAAGTATAACCAATGTCCCGAATACTGCCATAGGAAGTCTAAACGCAACCCCGTGAAGGTAATCCATGGTGAAAAGAGGTTGGATTTCATACGTATTTGTATTTATGTTTAGTGGAAACACAAATTCTTTGTGAAAAAATCATGGATTTTTGTTGTTTAAATAATCAAAATATATATTAGATGTTCAAACATTTAAATATTCAGTCAGCTATTATTTATATTGTTAATCTCTACCTATTATAACTAACATTTATTTTACGAGATTCGTAAATCTAAAATATTAAAAATATTATTTTTCCAAACATTTTTAGTGCTGAGCCCCCCATCTCCCTCTCTACTAGTTCCCACCAATAAATAAACGTAAATGAACGAATGTTATACATTACAACCGTAATAATACTGTATAAACCGAATAGTAATTATAATAAATGAATATCATATGTGTAGAAGTTTCGCTTACGATGTTGCGGAAACACAAACTAGGTTAATCGGGCAGACGATATTATCGCTATACGCCTACGTCATCAGCTGTTGTTGGCGGGCATTTATCACAATACGATTACATTAAAATATATAAGGCCTAAGTGGTACAAACACACATCATCATGTTATACAGGGTGTGTCTGTATCCGTCGATAAATTTTCTTTTTCGTATCATTGGGATGGCTGTGAATTTCCAGGAAAATTCAATATTTTAAGCTTATTGTACAACATAGCTTTCTTAACTCAAGATTTGGATCAAGGCACCAACATTTACTTTGTAGTTTTTAGGTTGTCTTTAGGTTGTTTTTTTCTATCTTTTTAGGAAGTTTTCCTCTTTTTAGTTTTTACTACTTTGTACTTTTTGTTTTAAATAATGTAGGTCAATAAAATATTTTTTACACAGATTTTAATAGTTATTTTATAATTTTCATCTTATAAGTCTTTGTTAACCAATTAAAATAATGAAAAATATAGTTTTTTTTTCTCAACAAAACTCATTTGTTTATGATTCTTTTTAAATTATTATTGTTTAGTGCATTTTTTTCAAATCTGCATTTTTGACATAATATGATGATTTGATTGGGTTTTTTAAGATTATTTAGTGCATTATATTTATATAATATACTACATTTAATACCTACTTATAGACCTAATTATTTATAATATAAAGTTTATATTAAATTATTATTATGGTTTCGAATAGTCGTTAAAATCTGTAAGATGTTCAGACTCGTTGAGATTTATAGAATTTGGTTTTCCCGAAATCTAAAAAAATGTATTATTCTCACTTTTGTATTTTATGTACCTATAATTAATAAAGAAGGCCAAATAGTGTAAACTTTTCGGATCTCAATCGTCGAAACTCGAAACATTGACCGCGATATAAATCGTATATAGTTAGGAGGGTACTTTTATTTACCAATATTGACTTAATTTCACCACAAAATGTTTTAATACTTAGGTTATGCTAATGGGCGATCCAATAATATAACTATAGTCTGTTCAAAATGAGATCGATACGGGCGTTCAGTGGCAACGCCTGATACGCTGTGGGGACGGCATCTGGTCATGTGTCTGACCGCGGCCCGACGAAAACTGGTCGCCGCCGTGTACCGATCTCATTTTGAATGGACTATATTATGTAAAGTGATTTTTTGAAAATATTTCGGGTTTAAAGTTTAGTAAATACCTATATACTTTATAATACAAATGGACCAGTATTATAATAATATGCGTATGTTGACGTTAGTAGTTTTTGACAGCTATCGGGTTTCCGTTAAATGTTTTACCACGGAATTAACTACCGAACCACTCCGGAATTTATTCTTTTAAAACTCGTTTGTAACGAGATCGGAGTGTCTTACTTTTTTGATATTGTAAAACCATATTATAATATAATCAACGCATTAAGCCATTAACCAAAAAATATTTATTTTACATATTTTTAGTCATTCATGAATAACTTTTAATGATACATCATATTATATTATTATAATATAATATGTAATATATGACGTATACAATATTTATCCGAGATGATCTATACCGATAGCTCATGATCTATTGTAACAAGCCGACTATAAAAAACTATAATATGATATTATGATCATGTATAATGCTATCGGACAATATTAATCATTGAACCTGTAGGTAACTAAGTTCTCGTTCGTTATTTATGTTTGCGATTTATACTTATATAATATCTGACGTATATGTCAGGGGTATATTCAGATTTCAGAGACCCCACAAGAAGTGTGTGTGTGGTTGGGGGGGGGGGTAGTTGGACCTCGCGTACAGGAACATGGCTGTTTTATTGGTCCGTTCAAATGAGTTTGTAATATTTGAAATTTTGATTAGTATATTTCTTTTATATTAAATAATATTTTGTAAAAGATATTATGTACCTATATTAATATATTATAATATATTAAGTCATTTTGATATTTTAAGCTGTAGGTTAACCATTGATTACTTAGAAATCGTGTACTGGGCACCCGTATCACTTGTAATGGGTTGTATTTTATTGATAGTTTTGTACAGGGATCATACGTGCAACTAGGGAAATTTTTCTGGGAGGGGGGCTAGAATTGTAGCAGCAGTACAGACCCTGATAATTTATATTAAAATACTAAAATATGATTAAAAAACTGGGGGGATATGCCCCCTTAATTGGGCCTGTGTGCAAGGACCTCAAAAGCATTTAGTACAGGGGCCCAACATTAGATATGGGGCCTGAGTATATTTGGGGATTGTGCCTATATCTCAGATCGATCTTATTAATAATAATATGTTGTTAATCGTCATTGTCAATCCAGCATGTACTATATTATTATTATAGTGCCTCAGTGCCTGTATAATATTATATTAACCTGGTCAAGTGTGAAATTATTACGAAATCGCAATGCTTAATAATTAATGTATGTTATTTGTAAAACCATATACTTATACATCTGGAAAAGTTTTATGCCAAAAGTATTACAAGCAAATTACTTTTGATAAATATATCCTAATAGTGCTATTTGTTTTAGTTTTTAGGGATCCCGAAGTCGAAAACTATGTAAAACCCATACAATATAATATATATTATATATTATATACATTGCAGGTCATTGCTCATACGAAAAAGTTTGTTAAACATTGTTATGGGTATAATGCCAATATTTTATATACCATATTATATTTTTAAACTTTCAGGAAAATGTAAGTACTATAGGTATGAAACGGTTAAGCAATATCAGTTTGCACTTTGCCAGATTAAACGAAACCCGCAACGAATATTATAATAAGCTATTCGGACGATATACAATATAATATGTATTTATTTAGGTATGCAATTTTTTCTTTTTGTACTTGAAAATTTCGAATTCAGCATTTTTTTGCTCGTTTAAAATACGATAATTTAAATAACAATATACATGCTGCAGTTTTATATTTAATGGGCCGTTAAGACCGGATCCGTGTGATATCGCTTCGAACAAACATATATTAATATTATGCAATAGCACTAACTATACACACACGACAAACCGAACACAAGATGTTATTATTTCTAATCTCGAGTGTGTATAAAACATTGCCTATATGTAAATAATACGTTCGCTTTGAGAAATTTCATTCATGTGGACATTCGAAATGGTTGTTGAATAATTCGGGTTTTACTGCTTTTAGTTCGGGTTTGGTGCCCAACTCGGGGCTATTCGTATGATTATTATTATGCAGTGAGTTTATAGTGGTTTTTATTTTTTACGTATTATACACGTATAACACTAAACCTTACCTATACCTGACACATGTGTGTATTTTATTTGATTTTATCGATTTCCAACAATGGGTCGATTTTTTCGAAATCGAGAAATCTGATGAATTTTTTATCACATCGGTCCCGTAAGTATATTATATTAACGAGCCGGTACAATGTACCTTTGTGTACATTTTACGTATGCACATTGTGGGGAGGGGGCGGGGGAAAGCATTCTTTCGAGTGGTATACGCAGTGTATACCGAAGGTATTCGACCAACCGTAATTTGGGTACCGGCTACGTTTACGATCCACTTTTTAGTTTTTTAACCGTGAATTATAAACTATTACGTAATGCATGGAGGTACCTCTGTGAGAGCTCACTTCGGAAATATGTATAATAACTTACAACACACCGTCTCAGATTAACGTTTATTTTATGCACCTATACAATATATAATGCACAACATAACTACGCGGCTCATCGTATACGACACTCGGTGTAAATTAATATTCTGAACGACGTGTATCAAAAAAATATTTTCGAACCCAACCCCTTTAAATTATAAGACTGCGTTTTATTGTTACACGCGTTTGTTTTATTCAAATGACATTAGCCTTGCTGCGGGAACAATATAAACGGCTTTGGTATTCATATGCACCTACTTATAAAAAATATTATTGTCGATCGTCCGACACTCCGCGTGCCTTAGGTATACCTATATTATATCGTAGGTATAGGCATATCGTATAGTAGCTCGTCATTTTCGATAACAAGACGCGAGACGATTATTACTACGAACAGATAATATGCATAATCAATTAGAATTTTCGAGCCTCGGTGATGATTTTTTTTTTACCGTTCCCCTTCCCTCCTCGTCTAGGTTATTGACAAATTATTACAGATCAAAATACAATATTGAATTCGTGATTTTGTAAAGGAAATATTTTAAAAAAAAGTTAAAATAATCAATATTCATTTACTAAATTTCAACGAGCAGTAGAATTGTCCATCGTCCGACTCTCCATGCCGTAGGTACGTCATATGTTTATCGTAGTAGATAATCGTAGGTTTTTAATAATAACCAGACGCGATACGATTATAAATATGCACAGATATGGAGAATTTTCATGGCCCAGTGATGCATATTTTTATTGTGCCCTTCATACCTCCTAGAATAATAGATTATCTTAAAATTATTACCGAACAAAATATTATAATTGTATTCGTTTCATAAAGGAAAACATAGAAGAAAATAATTTCCAATTAGAAAATAAATTCGGATCACTATGTAATATGAAGGTTATATAATAGGTACGTATAATAATTGTTCATTACGGTATATTAATATATTACTCTACATAAACTCAAATATGACCATGTAAAAAAGTGTCCCCTCCCAAGTCATGTCTCTAAGTAATACGTTTCTCAACTACTGTATAATATTGTTCAAAAAAGTATGATTTAATTGTGTAGGTACATATTTATAAGATAATTATATATATAATATTTATGTACTTATATTGTAGCTTATGAGTTACTAGAAATACGCGTTTCTTATATACCTACGTATTTTTCGATCGTTATCTTTTAATAATATTACGAAAGGTACGAAATTATTTTCACCATACACAATTCCGAATTCATTTATACAAACGAAATTAAAAACAAAAACACACACACGTAATTTTAGGTACCTAACCAGCTATGTATTATTTTAACAACGAATACTATTTACTATTGTACTTAAATATTTTTCGAAGCGTTTAAACATTATTTTATGATCATAAGCAATGTGTAACACACCGTAACACGCGCATATAATATATTATGTAGTTAAATATCGTGTACGTTTTGTTCCATAATATTTTCTTCACGTAAATCTCGTCCCCAGCTGTTCGTGTGCTGCTGCAGTGTACATGCATAATAATAATTATAACATTTGTATGCTTTTCAAAACTGCAACAGTGCATCTTGCATTGCGCGGGTATTGGTGCCGTTGCAGACGAGACTTTGACGGTGGCCGTGTTTTCATACCTAGTAATATTATAATACCTATTATAGTTTCTATTTGTTCGTCAACTCGGAAGAGGGATCCTCGTCGTCGAGACGATGTTAAAAATAGTCGACAGATGATATTATTATTACATGACATAATAAAATATTATTTGCTAGGACAAAATGTCATAATATGCGAACAGTCGCGAAGTCCTTTGAAGTTTGGATAATTATCACGGCGCATACAATACCATTAATGCTTCTGGTGCTGCTATAAAATAGTAATTTTGTATGGCTCACTAATAATAGTCGACTCTCGGGGGGTAGTAAAGCGCTTTTATTTGCCCTCGCAAACGAAAACTCCCCGTAATTTAATGGTTTTTATTTTTCGGTAAAAGTCAGTGTACCTCCCTTTACACATGTATACATAATAGATACATACAAACATATTTATGTATATATGTATATGTGAACTCGTATATGTACACGCGATGTCCGAAAGTATCATTGTCGCGGCTTCCGAGAGTCGTAACTGTACACGAACGGGCCGAGGTCAATCTATAATAATAATAATAATATTATAGGTACCTACGACTGCTGCGTTACATTACAGGACAGGTGCTTCTTTCATTTCGAGTCGTAATCTAACATCTGCTGTTGTGTGTGTTGTGCGTTCCTTTCCTTAATATTATTCAAGAGCTGTACATTTTTTTTTTTTTTTAATATAACATAATTTCGTATTTTTATTTACCTGTACCTAAGGGTTGAGTGTAGTAATAATGATAATAATAATATCGTGGACATCGCCGAAGTTAAACGTTCAGACGCTATGCACACTCGGAACAGTATTATTATTATAATATATTACTTGTGTTATTTGTGCTTGAACGGTTTTTAATTTTTTTTTATATTTTTTTTTATATTTTTTATTCTCTTTCTCACCGAAAATCTGTACTCACAAACAATTAATTTAAGGACGAGAAATATTATTATTGTGCTGTGCAAGCAACTACCCTTGAAATTTAATGGTTTTATTATCAAGATAATACTATATATGATTTCCAGACCTATGTACAGTTTTTATCTCGCGTGACAATAGTCATGGCGATCGTATGAAAAACATAATAAATTATACACTTGCCAAGATTATAATGACATTTAAGAAATATTATAACATTACAAACGTGTAAGGACTGTTGAAAGATCAAAAAAGTGATTGCCTATAATATATTATGTTATGTTTTTCACCTTTCAGAAATAAAATTATAAATTAATAATCACATCAGTATAATCAAATTTAAATTTATATGCAATTATAATAGGTAGGTATGGACAGAGTGACAGACATTCATCGAACACATTTATTACAATTCTATTTATAAATTCTACGAGTAAATGTAATGTTTACACAGCCTAGTGACAGGAAATGAGGAAATGAATTTTATTGGGTTCACAACATTAATAATTTAACCAATCTTCTGTGCCAATATTATAAACAGTTTGATTTTAAAATTGTATTTTTTAAGAGAAAATATACAATCTATACAATATAGCATAATAAGTATATGTGAAAAGAGTAGTTATACATGAAAGGACTTGATTAAGAAATCACCCTATGGTAATTGGTAACCCTATAAAATTGAAGATAGGAAGGTGGAAAAAGAAGGCAGGAAATTTATTAAGCAGTGGTACACATTTTTTTTTTTTTTTTTTTTATATTTTTAATTTAAGAGGTCTCTGCACCATCTTCTTTTTAGCCTCCTACGAGGGTTTTCCTGATTTTAAAATAATAATATAGACTGAAATGTATCACGAGCTGTACACATAGGGTTTACGTATAATTTACAATTAATTATTCTCAATAACAATTAATTAAAATATTATAATTTGGGTGTGTTTAACAGGAATGAAAACTTAAATGATTGATTGATTTCGAAATGTATTCCCTCCATATAATATTACATAATACCTACTACACTTCTATGTATATTAACGTTATAGTAGTGATGCAGTAAGGTGACCTTTGACTTCGTTATGGATCCAAACAACTTCGAAGGGCGACTGGCAAAAGTTTTTTTTTAAAAAAAAGGCTACTCCAAAAACGTACTCACAATCTATTTATAAGAGGTGAATCATAGCAGGGTTTTGTGGGGCGATTCGTCACTCGATGAATTACACTCGGTGCACTCATCCGTGTATTATATATATAAGTATTACGTGTATCCTCGGGGATTTCTATTTCGTAAAGACTTACCACGGATCTTTTTAAACGAACACGGAAAGTGATTTGAAAATGTGGTGTACGGCACATAATATATACCACATTTTCAAATCACTTTACGTGTGACGGTTAAGGTTGCGTGTCAAAACTATTTGCCGTGGTTCCATATAATAATAGATGCTTCGTCCATGGCTATATTGGGTAGTTTAAGTTAAATTTTGTATTATTAATTTCGTCCACGATATAAGTAAGCAGGTATGAATTCATCGGAAAAATATATAACCATATGTGACGATTTTGAAACGCGTCTGTATATTATTATTACCTTGAATACAATACAATTTATGCGTTATCGGTGTTTGCAGCTCAGCAC
Source organism: Macrosiphum rosae (assembly GCA_016617965.1). Lineage (NCBI taxonomy): Eukaryota > Metazoa > Arthropoda > Insecta > Hemiptera > Aphididae > Macrosiphum > Macrosiphum rosae. The sequence goes on from WHPZ01582017.1 coordinate 8,369, forward strand.
AATTATAGTAGTGATTTATCATTTACATTGTGTTTTAGGTTTATGTTATACAAGTCAACATGTGTCATCGTTAGGTTTTACTTGAGTAGGATGTTTCTATATCTTGAAATCAGCGAAAAAACCTCAAAACCTAAACTAAAACAACGTCTACCTCATGACATTTTCCTAAAAGACTACGAAGACGAACCAAATTTAAAAAAAAAAGTGAATTTTCTATTTTATCATCTATAATAATTATTATAACAAATCGCAGGTATAGTGTAAATTATAACTATAGCGACCACATACCTATATGCAATATTTGTAACATTATAATAACACAAAGTAATGTTGAGACAATAAATGTAAAAACATTTTTTTTTCTATCATTTATATTTTATTGTTTTCAAACTGCTCTATCACATTGCGTGTTGAGCTTTTTTTTTAATAAGAGTACAAAAAACAAACTTTTTAGATATTCAATCAGTTTTGGCAAATCTTATGTTTTGGTATAAGATAAGTATGATCATGGACAATCTTAGATCTGTCTGTAGTGTATAATGTATTAAGTGTCCTAAATAATATGTGTATGGTGTTTCTGAATATGAGCTATCGATTGATATGTTATTATTGACTCTAAACCAACATGAAAAATTCCATTGATTTCCATCTCGATATTCGGACATCGACTCTAATTTGGAGCAATATAAACGCGATGTTAGAGTTCAAACCTGGAATGTATCACGTAAAAATGAAATAAAATTACTTTTCTATTATCTTGACGTATCCATTACCTTTGCATAATATTATTATATACGATACGTGCAACCTCAACCGATACAACCCACAAGTTTGAGTTTATGGAGACGCGCGCCATTAATTGTCCATATTCCAACGTACACGCAGTATAAATATAATATTGTAATATGCGTAATAAGTAAGAACAAAAATGTTTTAAACAATGGGTTTTTTTTTCGTATTCGTCAAAACCCGTCGCGCGTAAATATAATAGTAATAATACATAAAAACTAAACAAACACGCGACAAATTATTACCTACAACACTCATCGGCGGAAAATGCGTAGACGTATATTTATCATAAGTATGTAGGTATAGCTACGCCAGCGGACCAAAAACGAAGCGTCCTTGGCGGCAGGAAAAAAGCGAGTTTTATCGTGCTTAACGTGTGATGGGTATATTATAACATTAATGTTGAATTTTGGACTTAATATATAGACTTAAATACCATTAACTAGGTATTATTAAATACCTAATACTTCGAGATGACGATTAATACATGTACATCTTATGTCCTTGGAACGAAATGTTTACACCGATAAGCCCCAGCGTCTCTGAAATATAATATTACCTATACGCGATTCTGGCGTGGACTTTACAGACGCGGTAGACGGTAAATCCGTTTATATGTTGTTGTTGTTGTTGTTGTTGTTGTCATTGGTATTGTTAGATAAGTACTCATTCACTGCAAGCCAGATAACGACTTAAAAAATCGCAGAATTTAAACTTTTAATTTGTTTTGGATATGAACGAGAAAAAACACAATGTAAACACACTTTGGAAGACGATCAATCTCGTAGCATCCACGTATTTGTTATTTAATTCGATTAAGAATCGCACCTACAGATCCTTTTTCTTTTAGTGCCTTTAACGAAATTTTTGTGTATCAGTTATTGTAAGTAGTTACGTGACATACCGTAACCGACTTAGCTGTCGTCCACATCCGGTCTGATAAGGATCGTAAGTCATCCGAGATCAGGCTCATTGCATGGCTGTGTGGAGAAGTTCAATTTCACGATGGCGGATGGTTCAGGAAACACGTTCCGTCGTAGGCTAACAGATGGCTTGTGAAGGAATCAATCAACGCACTTGTCTCTAGAAACATGTAATAGAACTGAAAAATTTGGGTCTAATATAAAAACATTAAGTTATGTATAGTTAGTACTTAACGAAAGATTCGTCAAAGTTAGGCTAAAATATTAGAATTTTTCTAACGAACTAGATAAAATAAATAGTATTAGGTAGACTACGAAAACAATCTCTTTTAAATATAAGTGTTTTATATTTTTGAATTAAAACAAAATATAATTAGTAGCTAACACACTTTACAAATATAATACAATGTATAATTAAATATAGGTACTTAATACATAAGTTAGGTAGGAATAAATATTGAAATTAATAAGGTGACTACATGTACCTAACAATACTATGAAACAAAGTAACAACATTATAATATAATATAACTACCACTTAAATTTTTAATTAAAAAACAAGGTAAGAATAAAAACAAATTATAATTCATACACTAATAATAGTACATTAGTACTGTATAGGTAACACATAGTTTTGGACTAAATAGTTCATTTTTTCCGAAAAAAATAAGTTTACACAAACAATTTAGACTAGAAAATTGTTATAAAATCACTTTACATGAGACTATAATATTATGATAAGAGTCCCTTAATTTAATTTAACACAATATTGTTGATATTCATAAATATTTTTATAAGTACCTCTTTATTATTATGTAACCCACATAGGTTTATGTAAAAAAAGGTGTTTGGAAAAAAACATTCTTGTTTTCACAAAAATTAAAACGAATTCAACATTTTTTTCATATACCTATATACCATTATTTATTAGTGTTGGTACATTTGGGATTTTTCGAATAAAGATACCTTTCATAACTAAATTGATCAATATTTTTCTAAAACTGTATTATACATTATTTATAATAATGATTATATAGAATAATAATTCACTTTTTTATAAGGTTTCCTCTTCAGTTTTACTTGTGAAAACGAGGTAGGTAAATTGTTTTTTTTACTGTTTTTCGAGTTAAATTCCACATCTGAATTAATTGCATAGTTATTTTTCGATAAAATCCACTTGTAAAACCGTCTAAATAGACACCCACAGAGTTTTATCTGAGTGTAAAATTTAAAACGTAAATACACAAAGTTGTTGTATTGGTATAATGCTCACTAAGACCAAATTCGATACGCCATGTGATGTTCTATAATATTATGTAGGTGAAACGAGTACGAATAATGTGAAAGACATCAGTGGCGTAACATAATTAATATGTTTATCAAGTTTTTGCCATAAATGGTAATTAAATTTTTTTTCGTCCAAAGACACAACTCATAATTAACGCTATAATAATAATATGTGATCTGATTGGATTCTATTAATATATTATACAACTATAAATTTAAATTATTAATTTAAGTAACAAATAAAATATATATGTAGGTATACATGCGCATGCGACGTATTAGATGCGTTCTGAATATAAGGTAGTCCACCAAATATATCTGATTGTTGGAATATTAAATTTTCTTAATGGCCATATTTTCAAATTCATGAATTTTTTTTGTACTGCTTGAGGAGTGTCTTATAGGGGTATTATAACCTTCAGTTTTTTAAATGAGACCCTCTCAATCATGTTTAAAATTATTTTTCAGAAAATGTTGATGTATCATGATCAGTTCAAAGAAGTAGGTATGGTTTCAGAGTTATTTAACTTTGTGTACTGAGAATAACAAGTCCATTGAAAATTTGTTTGGAGGATATGGGGGCTGTGTTGGACGGGGGTCTTTAAATTATTTTAGTAATTAATATTAATCAATCAACATTTATAATTTGTAAAAATAGTCCAAGTACCTATACTAAATATTAGATCCAATATAATATTATGTAATATTTTGTATTTATTTTAAGACCATTTTTAAAGGACACTACTATATTCCTTAGTATAAACATTTTAATACCTTACAGGCCGCATCGTACTCCGATTCTTTATTTTATTTCAAACAATGGTATAATATGGTTATAAAAAAAAGCTTAAAATTGTATTATTTTTGAAGACATATTATAAAGTTTGGGATTAAAATATAGAAAATCGAAGTTCAATGAGGCCTGTAGAATATTACTATCTATTAGTTAAAAAAAATTACCAATTTTTTTTGATTCTACAGAGTGGGATCATTATCTCTCAGTGGATATTTTTGTGTACAAAATTACATTGGCACCGGGCGCCTTAATAAGTAGAGCACAAAAAAGTCTGAAGAAGTTAAAAAAATTAAGGTCATTAATTATATTTGAAAATACTAAAATCAGAATTTGAATAGATTCATTAATAATTGTAAAAACGGTAGTGAGCATGCTTGGTGTATCATACTGTATACAGCATTTATGTTCGAATCCAATCTGGTTTTTAAATTATACGGTACATGTCTAAATGGACGTACATAATTATATATTATTATAATATATCATTTCTTGATCTATGTGAAACGAACCTGTGATTTGGTTTCGAATATGTTTAATGTTAATAATTGTTTTGTTTTATGTTCTTTTAAGTACACGGACGTTTGATTAGATTATAATTGAATGATAATAATATGAACCTCAGCCCTATGATGCGTTTAATCATGCTGTTGGTTTGTTCGAAGAGGAATATTATATCAGTTTACGACTCTACTTACTGCGCCGTACTTATGAGAAACAGTGACGGAGACAAACATTTAAGTGTTGAGACCATATGGACAAAACGTCGATGGTCGAAATATTTATCAATCAAAAATTATAAAAATAATATCCTCTTTGTGTGTAATGTATTATTATAATGCGTTATGACGTAACGGCTGGTACGATGTCGATTAATAAATTTTTTTTTTTGTTGTCTATTAGGATAAGGTCATTTCTTCGGAAACGGAACGATAAAATATTACGCAGTGTTCACGCTTTTGAAAGTACCTATATAGATGTAAGACATGTTGATACATACAATATTAATGTGTTCTCTTCCGCAGTGGATTTGTTGGGAGGTCCGAATCAAAATGACCACATGACCTCCGATAGGCTAAAAATATTATCGAGCTCAGACCTCTTCGCTATCGCAGTTACGACATTCATAATATAATACAATATAATACGTCTTGTACCGTCTTACGTATAATATTATGTTACGCGCCGGTCGTTAAAATCCCTCATAATTATTATATTCAACCAAATTGTCCGCGAGCCACAACGTAATATTTTAGTAATCATTTTCACTTTTCTATATTATATTATTATGAATATGTACAAAAATGCACTACAATTCGTTGTGACATCATATTATTATTATACAGTGACGACAGACAAATGACAAGTCGCTTCATAGACTTCTATAAAGTACAAAATTGTACTTTTTAAAGATTAACAATAAAATTGTCCAATATTTAAGACATTGAGTTGTGATTATGATAATAATGTAATCTAATGTGAATTGACGGTCTGCAAGACGTTAAACGTGATATATTTCAAATGTCAAATTTTAGAATTTAGTGTAGCGCTCTTCTCGATTTAAAATTATTTTTGGATAACGTATTATATACTCATTGGTGATTTTTTAGACTAAAAATTCACGTCTAGTTGAGTATGGACAAAAATGTAATACGGACAAATTTAGAAAATACATAGTGGTTTTATGATTATTTACTGCAGACTTACAAATTTGCCTAATCATTATAATTTCCTGCCATTGATAAACATATTGTATATATTGCTATATTGTCGCTAATAAGTCATGTTTTTATTTTTCATTCAATTATTTAGGCCAGTGTATTTTCTCAAAATTTTGATTAAATAGCATATTATATATATTATAAAATAACAAACGGCGTCCATCCGCATACCTACATAATATTTCGAGGTATATTAAGGTTTTATCGTGTCCTGAATATTGTTTTCGTGTTTTCGTAAACGGACTCATCAGCTTTTTCCGGTCGCGAATATGATACCAACGCGATAGCGTATATTGCGCGTAGGTATAGTTATCGTAATCGTGTATGACAATTATTTCTTATTTTTTTTATTTATTGAGTAAAGCTTAAACATAATATATAGTCAATAACTTTAGGGTTAATTTTAGTAGGTTTTTAAGTATGGGGGGAGGGTACGGTTGGTTAGAACACGTTCGTGTGTGGTGAGGATTCTCAACTAAGACCCGGGTGGTCACCCATCCGGCAACTAGTGACACCGGCTAATGCTCAACTTATTATCAGAGCAAGATTGTGACTGAAGCCAACCACCACGTCCTACGGGGCCACGACAATTATTATTATACGATACACCATATTATATAATAGCTATACAATTATCCGCACTCTGGTTAAACTTTCATTCGCACGCGTGCAGATTGCTTACCTAGTATTTTTTTTTTTTTTGTTTCTTTTATTTTGGTAATGTTTTTCCCGGGACAACCCACATTATAATAATACGTATACAAACTAGCACACAACGGGAAGGGGGCAGGTGACGTTTTCATATTTTGTATTTCGAAACACAATAATAGTTGCACAAAGACAGTCGCACTGCATATTACACTACATATATTATACATATAAATACACAGACCGTGGAGTATATATTATTATTATATTGTTGAACGTGTTCCGTATCATTATTTATGGATAAACGAACCGGCGGAGGAGCGGAGTCATAATAATTATTTACCTATATTGTGTGGCAATTTATTATTGGTTCGTTTATAAATATTTATAGTCGTCGTTTTTATAATTATTATTATTTCAGCGGGAGCCACTTGTTATATTATATTATAATATCGTCTATATACATATTACCTATATAATATTATATATACAATTTTTCGAGTATGACACTGCTGCCACAGCGTATGTAGTAATATATGTGACGACCGTATGTGACTACACATAATACACATAGCATTTCCTGTGCACTTCGGTGTGAAATAAGGTATATAGGTACCTTTGATGTACACGTGCATATTATATGATAATATTATTTATAACAAATGGTTGCATACGACGCATAATATTTAGACGTAAAATATTATTGTAATGCACTGCACGGATAGGGGTGACTATCGTTAAAACGTTAAAATCGAATTCGTGTTAAGCCTATTCCGCTGCAGTGGTTGTCGTCGTCGTCGTCGTCGTATAAACATATATTATAATAATTGTGCCGCAACAGTGCGCCAGTTCATCTGACAATACTTTATTATAATTACGAATAACGCGTGTTTTCACACCGAAAAACGGTTCGAGACTAAAATATATATTATAATTTTCTTAGTCTTCCGCTCAGAGACTACAAGTATGTAGACTGATAGTTGTAACTGATGTCCGATTTTTAGATATCGTGATAAATCGTCGAATTCGAGAAAAAACACATGTTATATTTGAATGATGTAGTGTACTACTTACAAACCTACGATAATACCTCTGTAATAAGATTGGTCGAGATTGATTTCACCATAATAATCTAGAAACTTCTGTTTTTTGTCGGTATTCTCTTCAACCATGGCTCGTCTACTGTTTTTTGGAATCACGCACAAGGTTGAAAAAACTGTTAGTTTTTCATTTTATTTGATATTTCCAATCATTTTAAGTCTCCCGAAAGCATTTAGTAAGTACCATATTATAAAAGAAAAAAATAGTTTTCGTAACACTTTGAATACTTATTGTAGTGTTTTTTTTATTGAAAAACATGATGCACTAACTCGGTAAACTATTCGTCCACACATTTTGGTTATTTTTATTTTGGGTTAAAAAATATACGTGTAATATTGAGCTACAAAACTATAGCTATAAATGTCCATTCCCCCTCCCCTTAGCTACTGGGTGCAGTGTCATAGTATTGTGAGTACGAAAAGTTAACAAGTCAAATGGTTTTTATTCTAGTATACAAATTGCTTTAAATTCGTCAACTGAAATTTCTCGCTTCGATCAGAATTCAACATTAAACCAGATCTATTTCTTACATTTTCGTACCTATAGGTACTTACATACAAATATACAACTCGATGAAAGTGACGATAGACAATAAATTGTTTGTATTTTTGGTATTTTTAAACATAGGTTTCCCTCTTCCTACACAATTTATACCCCTCAAACTGTTTAAACATGACAGAAAAAAAAATTGAAAACAACTATTGCAATGCTCTTAAACCAAAAAAAACTTAAATTCGATCAACTTGAAAGACTTTACCCGAAATAGATAGTTTTTGAAGACAAAACATTATAGTCATATAATTATTTCGCCCACTATTACGTGATAATATTATAAATTGCTCAAATATTAACCATGGTAAATGCATTTGATGTTATTATTTTACCAAAATTTATTATGAAAGTGTAAAGATTTTATTAGCAAAAAACTAGGTACCTACCTATATAAAATGCAGTACTTGCGTCACTAACGTAATGTTTGCTATGAGTATTTATATATTATAGGCAAATATGGTAGGTACCTACCTATACCTATTGTTAATATCTACTCTCGTAGTTATGATGACAATTGTAGGATCGGTTTGAAATGTAATTATTACAGTCGTATTAATTATTATGTGTAACATGCAAATTGCAAATAGCACGGAAAATAGAAAATTCCTCGAAGTGTTGTTTATAATATTGTTTATAATGCGCCTCAAGTGTTAACATCAAAACGCAAAACAATGTTAACGATTAAAACATCGAGTATTTAATGTTGTGTGTTATGTGTATACATATATAAGTGTATATTAGTACTAAAAACTTGTTATTATTATTATTTTAATCCTTACACAATAGATATTTACGCGAACTGAATTTGTGAAATACGTCATGCCTCAGTTTTTGGTTGTCGGTGTGCGTTATATTCGCCTCTTGCAAATCGATTTTTGGGAGCTCTTAAGCTCCCCTCGTCCCCACACGAAGAAACGTCTGATTTTCAAAAAGAAACTTGCACCTGGTGTCTCCCTTTTAGACTGTTGATTTAGAACATATATCCATTTATCTCCCTATTCATCTGCAATACTGTGATCGCACGTACCTATAACGATAAAGTTTTCCGAACATATCGCAAAATATATGTACCAAATATACAGGGTGGTTCTTTAAAATATGCGTATAATATACACAACTATTATGTTATGCAATAGGTACCTAAAGTTTTCTATACATCTTAAAATAATATTGTATAAGTACAAACCTATATATAGAGTAAAAGGTAAGATTACATTTACGTTGAATTTACGTTTCACGAAATCTTAATAGTTTTTTGAGTACCTTTTGAGTTCTTTGTGCATTTTAAGTGTTCGTTCGGTAAAAAAGTTATAACTTTCTCAATCGTTCGATAGGTCTGAATAGGATTTCATGTACAGACATTTTGTACATAATATTGTAGTACTGTAAGTCTATATTATATATATTATAATCTTTGTTTTTGAATTTTAATGAACATTATTTTGTAACAAATTTTAAGTCTTTCACAGTTAACAACGTGGCTTATAGAACAATATTAATAACAGTTAAAACGAAATTTTAATATGAAGGGATTAATGCGAGACTTGGAAACTATATAGACATAATGGCATCTTCGTATTACAACATAACTGAGGTCCGGAACAGTATTAATGTGGGAGAGTAGAGATTGAATGCCGAGATTTCTCTGACGCTTAGAATGAAGAATATTGGTAAATTAGTTGTATTTATGTCCAAAATACTGCCTACATTATAATATAAACATTTAAGCAATGTCATTTTTTGGTATGAAATCGAATTTCTAATAATTTAAAATATCCGCAAAACGATAATGATATTATAATATATTATTATGGTAGTGTTATTATACTGATCGAATAACGTAATATGCGCTTAAATTAAAATATAATGTATACGTCGAAATATTATAAATTATATAATATAATGTTAAACAACTTTTTTTAAATTCCGTATGAATATGTGTAAATATTGTACCAATAAGAACCTAAAACAATCTCAAATTCAATCCATTGATTTTGCAACTAGTACTTACACTAAAAACACAGTTATTTCGAAATAAAGCCTATAATATAACAGCCAACAGGTGAACTCGATGAACTCGGTGGTATATAATGTGATTTTTATAATATTATTTGTCTACTGACTAGATTTTTAAAACCGAGACAGAATATTATGATGTAACATACCTCTAATAGTATGTAACATAATAAATTCGCGGTGTAAGCTTACAATAATTTCCATTCGTAATAATAATATTATATTATAATAATCACGTGTCCTTATGATAGTAGAACAATGGCAAATAAACATTTATAAACAGTGTTAACAAAAATTATGCGGGTTCATATACCTATGTAATTTTCATTGTTCTTGACTGTATCCGCGACTATTTACTCACGGTGATATCGGATAACTACACAACATAGCTTTATAACAATAATATCATTCTCCGGAGGTATATCAAAGTCAATCCTGAATATTTAAATTTGTTCACTCGCATTACTTGTATAAGTCTATGGCAGGTCGAATCAAGAAGTTAAGCAGACGCACGAGATATTCTTATAAGTTTCAAAAGCCTCATTCGCATCGTCGAACTGACCGAATAGCTCTAGAGTTTAAATATATACAAGCCTGATAAGTGATAATATTGTCGTCTTGGTTCGGGGAGAATTTATTGTAAACTTTGAATCCTGCAAGCTTGAGTTAATAATTTATAGGTATAATAATATACGTAATCGCGAAACAACCGTGATCGACGATTAGTTTATCAATTTGTCGAGTGATC
>WHPZ01582022.1:0-35031 GCA_016617965.1 Macrosiphum rosae
CGGGCATGGCAGATACCTACGGGTGCCCAAATTGAAAATTCTGCCAAAACCCAACACACACGTGTCCCCCTACTACTACAAATAATACAATACACCTACAAACAAACCATACAGCTAATGGCCATAGTTGCCGGACTTACGATCAATAAAAAAAAAAAAAAAAAAAAAATGATTTGACTGTTATTATACATCGTCAGTGACATTATTTAGAAGATTATGATGTTTATTTATTACACAAATATACAATAAACCTTAAAATATTGTAAACTACATATTATATGATTTTATAAACTTTCGCTTTTTTATCAGAATGAACCTAATTAAATGTATCATAATATAAGTATATTGTCGTATACATAATAATAAGCATTTGTGACTATTACCCGTGCTCTTTAAGTTAAACTAATTGTTGACGTTTTTTTGATGAAATTGAAATTGTTTGACAATAATAATATTTTGGTGTTGATTATACCAATGTAACAGGGTATAAAATCGACCATAAAATACTGAATTTAGATATTAGTTATTTTACTTTTATTGTTTTGTTGCGTAGGTGCTATTGTGTTATATTATATTATAAACTTAATTAGGATTAAAATATTAGTTCTTATCTATAATTTATATTACAGGAGTATTTTTAGTATTATATAGATGCTGAAAAGAACATATTATATTTTAATAATTTAATCTGATTATTAAAATTACAAAATATATTGTATAAATAATAGTTTTATAATCTTATTAATATTTTAGTATCGTACTAGATATTATAATGGTTTTACTACCAAGAGTTTTATAATGATTAAAATCCGAGTTTAAATGTTATGTAGGTACTTACAAAATCATTAATATAGCTGATGTTACTTTGATGGAAATAAACGCTATTTGACATTTATGTTAAAGTATAATGAAATATTAAATTAATTCCTTTTATAATTATTTTAACAGTTCAATTTGAAGAAATTTTAACATAAAAATGGTGCAAAATGTTATAATATTTTCATGGGTTATAAATTAAAATTATAGGAGTTTAATATTTGTCTGTAATTAATTTTTACCGTCATATGTGAATTATACTATTAAAATTTTGGTCTTATCAACAAATATTACTAACGTGCTTACTGCTTATACGATATATTCAAGTCGGAAAATCAAACGAAAACTTATTTATGTGTCTTCCCAAAATAGTATGGAATTTGTGGAGTACATTGTTATTAGTTATATTTCTTGTTGTATATCCATGACTTTTAAAATATATTTGTTTTAGTGTAACATAAATAATAATGGATTGATTCCAACTCAACACAACTTAATTACGAAATTGTTTTCATAGAAAATATATTGTTATGTTAAGTAAACATTATAGAAGGTGTAACAGAATATGACCTGACAAATGAAATAATTTTTTTTTCATCATTATAAATTTTTTTCATATATATACATACCTAATGTACTCGTATGGACGCTTGAGCTACAAGTACAGAATATATTATTTTCATTTTTAATACAGAAAACGAAAAAAATTTGAATTTCATTAATTTTTTTTTGGAAAAATTCAAAATACTTAAATGTTGATCGTCAAAACGTTTGTATACGTCAAGGAATATCTTTTTTAAAACGTCAAAATTTTTTTGGATTGCCATAAATTAATTTGAAAAATATTAACTTTTGTCTATAAATACTATTTTGTAAATTTTCAGGCTTAAGATAATATTATGTATTTTCATATTTAAGTAAATCTTAAATTATTCATTAACCATAAAATATTCATTTTTTTTTTCATTGGTTCAACTTGTGTGAATTTTTGTTTTTATTTGTATTCGTTTACAACCTCCATTATATATTATATAATATATTTAATCTCAAAGTGGCCGTGGATTGAAATACGATTGATCTTAGGTTTCATTAACCCCATGTATAGTTAAGTAAGTCATTCGAATCACAATGACTTACGGTAAAGTAAATCGATGATTTTATTTATAATTAAATGTTTTTAATTATCATAATATATCTAACACTTGACTATCACAACTGATTCCTTGCAACTATATAGTAATAGTCTTCTCATCCTTTCGATAAATAATGTTGTGGAGTATCGTGGTTATCATTTTGTGCCTACTGTTTATTCTAATCATAACATGAACAATATATTATAACATTTTTAAAATGTTTGGTCATACGCTAGGTTAAAAATGATTTCGTCTTATTGAATAATTGTATTTCGGTATCCTACAAAATACCTACATTTTTTGTTCATAATAGTATAATAACAACATGTTTTGATGAACAAAACGGTATTACAATTATAAGCAAATTACATACATTGGAATAATATTGAGATTTGCAAAATTCTTATATGGAAAACAACAGAAATGACTATTAGATAAAAATACAAAATGTTATAGTATATTTTATACCCAAAATTGACCTCCAACGTTTCCATCAATTAAATTCTGAAAAGTAAAATCCTCAGTTAACCCATTATTTAATATGTCACAACTCACCCCGTTGATGGCTCTTAACGATATTACATGTCATCTTGAATTTTAAGTGAGGTTTACTTATTATACGCATAAAATACCCAATGGCTACGCGCCACTATACCGTCGCGCTGGATAGGTACTAGGTAGTACGCATACACTATACACACACATAATCTCTGGATAAAATATTTATGTTTATTTAAGCGAAAAACTCGGTATAATCAGGGAATTTTCAATATTGTTATGTAGTGAACTGTTGATCATTTAAAAACTTCGATAATTTGAAGCAGATGTATAGTCTCTTGAGAATCTCAAGGTAATGTTAGAAAAAAACTATGCATTTAGATACATTCAATAATTTGAAGTAAAATTTAGGACGAATACAAACTGCCAGCATGTTACAATTCTAAGTTCCTTCCTTGAAATATTTTCACAGTAATTGAGTATTCATAGTGAATACTCTTGTCATTAACTCTTTTCCACACAATGTTTAAAAATAGTAAAAAAAAAATTAAAGGAAAATTAAGCATTTTCCGGGGAATTATTCCATACAGGACCAAAAAGGACCTATTAAGCAAAACAAAGTTTTTAAAATAATTGAATAAATAAACGCCACTAAGTTTTTTAACATAAATGATCATTTATTGGTTATTTTAAACAGCCAATACTTTTTCTGTAAATTTGAAAAAAGTAATGGAAGTTACCTCATATAATGAAAATAATTATTTTGGAATTGCTTACCATTTTTTTCCTCAACCTTGATAACTTTGTTTTTATTATTCTTGATATTTGTTATTATTCCCCAATTTCGTTATAATCTGTCACATTTTTTTTTGATAAGATTTTTATGTTTTTTTTTACACGTTGTTTTATTGTAGTCATGGAACCTTTCACTACAAATGAAGAACGGTTTGTATTGATCGTGATAACTTTCGGTTTCTTGAAAGAGTCATTTCTTACGTTCAAGACGATGATCAGAAATGGCCTGCAAGAGCACGTGGCTTCTCACTGTTTTTTTTTACGGTGGAAGCAACATTTTCCAAATTTTGATTGTGTTATGCAGTTTTTAAAACTTCGGAGTTCACGGAATACTCCAGGCATATTATAACAACGAGTGGTAATAAATACAAACATTACAAACGCTACGTCAAAAAAAAATGTGACTGATTATCCGATTATTAGCTTTAGGAATATATAAAAAAAAAAAAAAAATATGAATAATGTTTCGGACATTAATTCAACAAAATAACAGGTGGTTCAAAACTTGTGAATTTTATGGGATACCCTGTATAAATGTGTAGGTAATCCACGTAATATATTATGCAATGCATATGATTTAATTACAGATTTTATATTAATTCTACACTGTTAATCTAATCGGATGGTCATTTTATTACAGCTTCAAAACGAGTGTAGATGTTTTTCACTGATATCTATCACTTTGTACATATAGAACTTACGCGCCCCTTGAATGGTACTTCAACTGAAAATACTAATACTTTGGTTTACACGTTATATTTCGAGGCGATCGAACAGGCGTCACGTGTTAAAAGCATTCTGCCACAAACACGACTCATCGACTAAACAAATGTCCACACTCTCAATACAGTGATAATGTACATACTCGAATTCCCAGCACTGTAGCTTTCTACCCATTTACAGCCTCATCGATTTTATAGTACCTACCTGCCATCCATTGCTGAGCTTCATTGTATAATATATTATATCGTTTAACCACGAGCAGTAGTTAATCACCCCGCATGGTGCGCTAAAATACGTGCTTCATTTGCGATTTGCGTGTTTGTAAAATACCAGAGTACGGAGTACTGTAGTAGGAGTGTGTATTATAGTCTACTTATAATTAGTAGGCACCTATACGTTAGAATTTTAACAAAAAAAAATACACGAAAACGCTACTGTTCGAAGTCGGTAGGGCGTCAACATAATGTATTTACCTAAGTAATAAGTATATATACCGCGAGCTGTATCCGAATACGTTTAAATACCTGAAGTGACCCCCACGTGTTTCCAGCAATTTGTCTACCCCGTCAGGTCATCGACCTAACCCCGGGCCAAGATCAATCAAACCACCTCCCCTCTTAAAAAGAAGAACTTTTTTATCTATGTCTTCGGAAATTCCATGGTTCAGTCATACCATTTGTGCATGGAGCAAATAAAATTAAAATTTTACAGTTGACTTAAGTGCGTATACTTAAACAAAAAAATAACCAAAATATACACAACGGGGCCGCAGATAATATAAAAATTTCGATTTTTATATTTTAATTTCTGTCTAATATTTTAGTATGGTTGGAATGTGAAATAAAACAATTTTAACGCCGATGACCACTAATAATCAATACCTGTATTCTTACAATCGAAAATATAACATATAAATATTATAATATAATATATTATTATATGAAAATCATTATTAATTTTGTAGTTCTGTTTAAATACATAAAATGAACAACTAGGTAAATATAATTTTGATATTTACATTAAATTTAAATTTATAATTTTTATTTTCATTAAAAGTTTAATATCAGTTAAATAAATACGATATCCTGTATTTTTAAACATTATTATTATTATACTATCTCATGGAAAATGGTAATTTTAAAGAAGTAGATACGACATTCTTGTTCATAAAATATATATATATATAAAACGCTGATTTCATAGTATATTTTTTATCGAAAAAATATCGTTGAAAAAGTGTTTGTACAGGCGTGATTGGGATAAATATTTCAACGAAATTAATATGATTCAGGATCAATGTTTAAAGCAAATATTGAAATACGTTCTAATGAAAATAAAATGGGTAGATTTTTGTTTGTTTTTTTCGAGTCCATCTTGTTTGTGGGTTAAAAATGTAAAAGTCACTGGGAATAATAATTAACTTTTCTCTTTGGTGTATTAAGTCATTTTTTTTTTATTTAACTAACAATGAAAATTGAAGTGTACTTTAGCTAATAGGTTTTTATTTCATATTGTACCGTAAAATAGAGACCAAGAGAAAATATCACTGGCCTTTTTATTAATTATTAAGTACATTTTAATTTAAACTTATATAATTATTATTAATTTAGTTTACTGAAATATTTGATTTTATGTTGTTAAAAGAGTTTATGCAAAATAAGCTTTGAAACATATTATAATTTTTTCAAGATTAAAAAATGTAGCACACAAAGATAATACAAAATTATTATTTGTGGTGCAAATTTCATATTAATGACCTCTAGGTAATTTTTATATAAAATATTTGGAAAGTTTTATAGGCACGTTAAAAAGCGAACCTGCCATAAAGATCAAATCAAAAACATAAAACAAAAACCTTTTAGCGTTATTTTACATATAAACTGTATACGAAGCAGATTACGTTTTAAATGCTCGTAAATTTTTCTTTCAGTTCAGAATTGTTTAGCTTTTTAAAATTCATATAATTTTTTGCACATCGGCCCACTTTTATTTTTTTTGTAATTTATTTAGCTATAAAATGCAATACGACCATTCAACAAAATGTTTATTTTCGTTTGGCTCAGACCGTTGAAAACAGTTTGTAGTAAAATTGACTAAATATCATTCAGGTGATCCATCAAGGTTAGTTAACTGAATATTTTAACATTTTACTGATTTGTTTATGGGATCTAAACTATTTTGAAATTTAAAGCTACTAAACGTTGGTGATGAGTGATAACTGACGATTGACGACGATACGACCCGGCGTGGAAAATTTTCGTAAAAGCTATACGGGGAAATCGTGCACATTTGTCGTGTATAAGTGTTAAAATAATAACTATTATCTATTATAACGCATACAATTTGTAGACTTTATATTATACAGCTTGTCTAGAAAGTATTAAAATCCTCGATCCACAGAGTGGATCACATATTATTAGTATATGATAACGTGTGACGTGATTAATTTAATTAATATTATATGCGTATTTTCACTGGGTTTGATGTTGTGATAATATCGTCATACCTGGAGCAGTAGTTGCACGCTATGACGTGATCCCTACTAATGTAATGGACTTTTCAGACGGGCAGACACACTGTATACTGTTTTATTAAAGTTTTCAGTTTTGCGGAGTGTGTCAACAGACCGGCGATAGGGGAAAAAAACTTAATAATATATTCGACAGTAATAAAATGTATAAGTGATGCTTATTAAACGTTTTTTCAACATCGAAAGGATGGTTAGGTTAGGATACGGTCGATGGTGGCGGCGGCGGGAGACGGTAATGAAGTATAATAACATCGTCTGCAGGGTTTTGGATTTTATTCAGAGGCCAATAATTTCGAAAATGTATTACTCGACATCCTGATCGAAACGTTGTAAAAATAAATTGGAAAACTGCCATAATAAAA
This sequence comes from Macrosiphum rosae, assembly GCA_016617965.1. Classification (NCBI taxonomy): domain Eukaryota; kingdom Metazoa; phylum Arthropoda; class Insecta; order Hemiptera; family Aphididae; genus Macrosiphum; species Macrosiphum rosae. The sequence goes on from WHPZ01582022.1 coordinate 6,858, forward strand.
CCAGCGTTATAAAGTCCATTACAATAATGACAGTAAGTACTATGCTCACTACCTATATAGATTAGATTGTTCAATTTTCATATATAATATTATATACGCATCGTATTATATAATACTCTATATTGTATACCTATGACTTGTACATGAGGATTAATATAACATTTTATACACATTTTACATTTTACATATAAATATTAAACATAGAATATCTATTCGGGACAATAAACGTGTCTGTCAGAAAAGTGTTAAAAGTTAGATATATCTCAGCCGAATGGTATTTTTATATTTACCTAGTATTCAATATTTATTTTTTTTTGCGAAATATTTACATTTTTACACCGACGGAATAGTGATGCATAAAATATAAACCTATTGCTCCGAAGGTCAGCTACGAAATATAATGTGGGGTTTAACACGACCGGCTATCAAAACTGACCTGGCACGCCTATACAAATTATACACATGGAAATATTATTATCTAACTATCGTGTAACAATAATGTACTTGTTGGGTTATTATGTTTTACCATTAGTCCAAATGGCTAGCGAAGGATAGCTCTGAAGTATGTATACAGTAGTTTGCTACTTTGCAAAAAAACATATTTAAAAAAAAAAAAATATTGACCTATATTATACAAGCAACTACTACGAAACACCGTAACCATATCAATTTTTCTACTTGATATTAATAACAATAATAATGCAATTATAACTATTATTGTAGGTATAGCACGTATGGGTTAGTATTTTGATGTCGAGTCTTTTTTTCCAGTGAAAAAACTATGCATGGGTTGTATAGATACTTGAGTAAATTATGTAGGTATAATAGTATTAGCCACAAGTAAATTTACTAATATGATTAGGAAATTATTTTTTTATTTTATGATTCTGCGATGATTCAACCCTGTAACAAATCATACATTAGATTTTAATTAACCACTCACTTCGTTATACATGGTAGGTACACATTTTTTTTATTCTACCGTAAGCTGGTTTATTTTTGTTTTTCAATTTCCCTAATTATTTTTATTTTTGTATTTGTGCCAGAGAATTTAAGAGCATGCATTTATATATCATCCTTTTTTTTACCTTCTTGGTGGCTTAGCAATAATTTACGGTTTGCCGTCAGTAAGCTATTCTTACTTGCGTTTGTATTACGATGATAAATTGATACTTTTTAAGGGATTGCGATGAATTATTTCTTATTCCTTTATAAATATTGTTTTATTATGATTATCCAACACGCGAAGCAGTTTTATACGATCTTGTATTGTTTAATTTTTCTACCGAAAATGTACAATAACAAGTTTTTTAAATTGATATAAAAATAAATAAAATCGACCTGATAATATTTATTTAGTTTTTTCTGTATTTTTATAAACTGAATATTGAAATTATTTTTGAAGTTATTTATTTACCAAAAACTAATAAAATAATATTATGCAGATCGTCCAAGCTCAAATTTAATATATTAAATAATTTCCATATAATCATAAATGATCAATTTAGGCATTCAGAAAAATATCATCAATGACTATTAGACGATGTTACTTATAATATTAAATATTAAAAACAGGTGTGTATTGAACTACTATTATAGCTATAAATTCTAGGAATGTCTTTAACAATATAATGGTTTTTTTAACAAAAAGTGTCTTACCCACTTACATTTATTTGGTAATCAATATTGATAATTAGAATATCGTGTAAACAAACGTTACGTCTGAGAATGTATTGAACGACTGATAAAAAATAATATATAATATAATATACATTATATTATGCTATATAGCTACCGCCTTCCAAACACAAGTATGAAAATTACATTTTATTATGATTTAGTTATCTCAAAAATATTATTTACTCAAAAAAATGTATAGCTCCTTTGAGGTTTACACATTGTGGAGAAATAAATTCCCAGAAGACGGAAAAAAAATCGCTGTGGAATAAATTTGTCCCGAGTCGTATTGCTACAAGTAAACATACTTCAATGGATACGGGAGTTCTTTTTTATATAAAATAAAATCGTCCTAGGATCAAATGTATATAATATACAGTTACAAAAGAAGAAATTTAATATTTCAACAAAAATTATATGTAAAACTTTTGCGTCGTAAATTGTTATATCAGTTTTACGTTATTGGGGTAAATGGAAATATCATATATTCTAGTCGAGAGCTGTTAGATATTATATGAAATAAAATCAACTAAACATTTATAGCGAGTGATATGTAAAAACATAATACCATCGTACCTGCTGCTGCGAAAGTGAGTATGTAGGTACGCAAGACGGATATTTGGTAATGTAAATATAATATATTATTTTCGTTTTTTTCAGAGTGACACGGTTATTATGGATTTCGCATTCATCATGAGTTCTCGTGTCCAAATTTAATATAGAAATTGGCGTGTAACGAATAAAACGTATAAATTAAGTTATATATTATACGTATAATACTACACATCACGCCGTGGCCGCAGCGTTGAGAGTTGTATAATGTGTTGTGTGTAAAAAAAATGTAATACGTGTCATGTCATTGAAACTGACAAGGCGCGACGTAGATTTAATGTGATTCTGAAGAAACGAAAACAAAAATATGTAGGTAGCTTGTGGTTGTATATACCTAGGTACAAGTTTTTTGGAAACGAGTGTCTTTTGTTGTGACTCCTGCAATGCTGTAATTGTGTAGTGTATGTAATAATACTAATAATATATAAATGCCAATGTACGTTTGACCTTTTTCCGGACGTGTGCACAATGAACATATATATTATATGCCGAGTAAAAAAAAAGATTGATTGTCTCTTTTATATGATATTCATGCTCAGCTGCTGTATAATATATAGTTTAATGATGATATTTTTTTTTCTTGTACTCCATTGACGTATTTTGATTATAAGTATACCTGACAGAGTTTTGGTCATAAGTAAAAAAGACTACCATCACATAGTTGTGTGAAAACATCCTATACGAATTGATATGAGACATAATTTAAGTCACATTTTGCAACACATCATATTTTTATGGTAGAGTTTTTGCGAAAAATCATTTGGTAATGAATTGTGTTCGCTAAGATTTGATGTTAAGAAAATTGAATATTTCGCATTTTCAGTAAAATTCAAAATGCCTGTTTAAACCATCTCCCATTTCCGGCAATATTAAAGAAGGTTTGATTCTCGTTTCCACCAATTTACCTACTATATATGGTCAAGATTTTGCAAAACAACTAAAAATCAAGGAAAATTTACTTTTCTTTTTAATTAAATTAAACACAGGTTCTATAAAATCTTCACAGTTCACACATAAAAAATATTAGATAACTTTAGTTTGTTGATTTAGCTATTATTATTTTTGTAGAAAATATGTAAAACAAACAAAATATTATGTACCTATTACCTATCATGGATAGTGAATTTTTTATTTGATTTATTATAAGTTATTAGTTATTATTATATTTTTTAATATCAAATATTGTAATTTGTCATACAAAACATGGAAAAATATTTCAAAATACCATTACCATTATAATTTAAATATACCATAAATATAATCATATCATTTGTTTATACAGCATTGAACATAATATATAAAATATAAATATTATAATACTAATTGTTTACACAAGTATGAAAGTATGTACAAGAAAATGCTAAATTGCTTTTAAAAATATGAAATATAAGTATAATCATTTTACCAAAGTAGGTATAAAGTAGGAGGAAGCAGGAATCAACCTTTTTTAAAATTGGTGGAAAAGGTCGATGACGGAAAGGGTAATTTTAAAATGTGGTGGAAACGTTACATGCCCATATTATTTTAATAACTTATGTAAAAGAATGTTGTTTGTGAGGGCTAGAAGTAGAGATTTATTGGGGTCGTGTATAGGCATTCTTATGTTTGCTAGAAGCTAAGCATTGTGTTAGAATAACAATACGTATATATTTTTAAGTGTGTGTATGCATTGTATGTGTGTTCAAAGCATTGTTTTTCAATTTATCGGTTTGGACTGTTAGGGTTGAGCATTGTCGGTGAACGAAAAATCAAACACTCCTGTGATGTTTAAACGTCCCGCTGCTCGATAAAAAGTTCGGGACTCAGGAGGCAGGAATATGTCTATCGGGAAATGTTTATTTTTTATAAGAATAAAATATTGATTTTTGATGAATTTGTTTCTTTCACAATTTCGTTAGTTTAAACTTTTAGCCTTTAGGTATTAGGCACCATTAAATTATTTATGATAGATAAAGTTATAGAATATATTTGATAATAATATGTACTAGATAGGCATAGTTGGTTTAAAAATATGTATATTGTGACTGTTTTAATTATTTATATATGGATCAAATTTTAATTTACTAAAAATATTCTAGCTCTGAAATTGCTTAAATAATTATTAAAAACTTAAATTTTAGACCTAATAAGAGCTGAAAATAATATATCAAAGCTATATTCTCAGGTGCTTATTTAAAAAAAACATATAAAATAAAAGTAACATATTTATTGATAAACTATGTGTTAGATATAGTAAGCGATGAAGAATAAAAACTGTTTAGTATTTGCAAAAACAATAGGTAGGTAGATACATAGAGTAGGTGATTGAAAGTACTGTCGGATATATTGTTAGAGCTATTTTAAAGTCACTCCAATCTGAAATATGTGCTAATAAACTAAAAATAAATTCATTGCTATTAGTAAAAAAAAAAAACAGAGTCGATCTTACAATGGCCAGTCAAAGCATTGTAAAGCTCTGTCAAGTAGCAGAAGCTGTTGAAGGAGTAAATGGGATACAGTTTAATAACATGACTATAGACAAGTTGACAGTAAAAACTTTCTCGAAGAAATACATTTTGAACAATGTTTTGTAAATATATCTAGTCATTTTATGGACCAGAAGAAATAAAACAATCATTTACTGCAATTCATAAAACTCATTATAAACTATTTTTAAAAATTCAAATAAAATATAAAGACGTGTAAGGCAGTTGTACACAAAACTTGTACATTTCCATCAACAAATAATGTAATATAATATACCTATTTTGACTAGTTTAATTTACTTCAAATTGTATACAATTTCGATTTAAATATAGGTACCTATAGTACCTACTAAATAATATTTGAAACACGAACTATATATAAAAAAATTGAATAATATTTTTGATAATTATAAATTATATAAAGAGTCGTGATAATGTAAATATTATTATATTTTGTGATATAAACTTGTAAATGTTGTGAGGAACCTTGGTAATATTTATCCAAAGAGGCTTGCACCCTCATTAACCTCATTGGTATTTCCTACCTAGCTTTGTATCTCTCACACATTTATTGGACTACGTCCTATCTATCTTTGTACTCGCGGTCCATAATTATTAAGACGATGAATTAAATTTATTTATATATAGGTAAATGTAAATTAGGTAGGTACAAGGTTTACATAAATATTACCTATTATTTTGTATTATTTAATACTTAATATCACGATAATCAAAACTTTAATTGATTAAAGCTTATGAATAGTTAAAACAAATTTAGATTGGTTAGGTTAATTAAATAAGGAAAATCAGTTTTAATCAACTTAAAAGCACAACCACGCGAAGAACTAATAACCCAATGCAGGCATTTGCAGTAAATTAATGAATATAGGTACACTGTTTTTTTTTTTTTATGAAGTTTCATATTATTTGAGTTATTGAATATTGGAACGAGATAATATTCTAAACTCATACAGCATGTTCAAATATTGATTGATGATAGATGATAATAAAATATCATAATGGGGGACGAAGTGGCCGATTGGTTTAAGGCGTCGGTTCCGGCTTGGCCATTGGGCGGCATTTTTCTTCTGGCAAGTCACAGTGTCCGGAGAACAAGTGCCGCCATCCCCCACCCAGGGCATGGCAGAAACCTACAGGTGCAGCACTAGACATTTTGCCACAACACACACACATGTACCAAACCTATCCAATACAAAAACTCACAGTTCCACCCCCACCCATTGGCCTATGTTGCCGAGGGGTATCTAATCAAAAAAAAAAATATATCATAATTTTTGAATTATTATTATTATTGCATAATATATTCAATTTAATCGTCTTAAAAATATCCAGCTTATAAAACAAGAATCTGGGACATTAACCTTAATTTGGCGATTAGTAGTGTCATCTATAATTAATTAAAATTGTTATTAGTCAGATTGTATTTATGAACTTATTTAGGTACATAATATTACAGCTTAAAATATAATAATTCAAATGAAATAATTATTTTTCATAACTAATATTTCTACAATGGTATAGATATTGCTAAGTGTACTTGGTAGCTAAATTGTACCTTCAAATGATAAATCACGGTGTGGCGAATGCGTACCAATGCTCATATTATGATAGTATACTTATCACACAAACACAATGCGTATTGCATGTTCAATAACAAAATACCAGCTATACTCAACCCCAGTGAATCACAGTTTCTAATACACACGAACAACATACTTTCAAGGAAAATAATAATATTCAAACCAATTGTAATAGTTAAAAATAATAATTAAAGTAAATAATAAATTTCTCTAACTTTAAATCTTAGTGTAGAATATAGGTACTTGTGATTTTTATCACTATTATAATTTATAGTCTTATATTATACTATTGTTAGTATGAATTTATCTGGCTATTATAATGCAGTTACCTACCTAAATAGAGTATGTAGGATAACAAAATCAAACTTTAGTTTCCGAATAATGGCTAATGGTATAATATGTAATACACAATTTAATGATCTCCCTCGTGTTATGCAAATCTTGGGCCTAGGCATATTTGTATAAAATATTTTTAAAAATGTATAAATCATTAGAGATTAATAATAAGCAGGTTTTAGCTGTATAGTTTAATATGTATTATTATAGCAGGTCTATGCATTTTCAAAAATACACATTAAAATAGAGAAATATACATTTAAAGTCTAAAATTTCAAAATAATAAAAAAATGTATTAATTCACTGTAAGTTATGTCAACTAGTTATACAGTTAAATAAAAAAATAAATAGTTCATAAATAATTGTGTATTATGAAAAATAGATTTGAATTAAATATTAATTCATAAAAAATTAACTTTTTACATTCAATTATCATATTCATAAACCATACTTAAGTATTTTTTTTTACAAAATTTCAATAAAATCAACAACAAAAACTAGTTAATATATGCATTAATGTTTCAGCTAATATTAAAATTAAAATTTTATATTTGGAGTTTTTTTTGACTTAAATGAAATACCTATGTAACACTTCTATTTAATTTAAAACAAAATCCATCAAAATATTTAAAAAACATTAAATGTACGATATTTCACAGACCCCGTTACTATACCTAAAAATATATAATAACGCTATTAATAAAGTTGATTATATAATATGGGTAGGTACATATTGTACAGTATACACTATATTATATAACAACATTATATGATACTTTAAGGTGATGTTATTTAAAAATGTGACAACTGTCAACTGTCTTGGGAATTCATATTTCATCCAGAAAAAGAAATCCTTTACACTAACTAGTAGGGTGACTATAATATTTCCATCTCTCAATGATTCGAATAAATTATAAAAAAAAAAACTATCAAGCAGTTCAGGAATAAAACCATTTACTCACATAATATTGCTATAATATCTATGATTATATACATTATAATTAGATAATGAGAGATGAATGTGAACATCATAGATTTGATTTAACTTTAAAATACGTCTTAGACTCGTTATTCTATTTGTTATAAAAAAAATATCCATTTACAGATATAGATAACTATGCTGCATATGAATCATTGAATAACTTGCGTCGTTATAAAATTACCACCAGAGAATTTTTATAATACTCGAGGTATAAATAGGATGTCTGTTGGCAGAGTATGGCGAGAATTTTCAGAATCAGAGCGAGCACCTTTAAGTCATCCGTTTCCGGGTTTTTTAGCAGCAATACAGAAATATTTCGACTATTTTCATATTTTATTATTATGACTTAATTTGTATTTGAAATATTGCAATACAAATGACGACTACTTCCTACCCAACGGTTGTTCGTAAATGTGGGCACGTAACAACATTATAACATACACATAACATATTGTATTGTCATACACGACAGTATCGTATACAAGTTCCTATAGTAGATAATATACAACTTACCACGAGATCCAATCCAGTGCAGTCCGTAGTGGCGGTGGTTCGGCCGGACGGCAGCACAATGGACGTTGGCAACAGCGTTTCCTGGCACGTGTCGTTGCCGTTGCACGTCCTCTCGGACCGGTATCCACCGACCCTGCCCCTGCGTCCCTGGCCCACGTCTGCCCCAGTCGCACCGTACCCGGAACCGTTGCGCCAACAAGGCAACACCTGTTTGAACTCTTTCCGGAAGTTCTCGTTCAGCCACGCGTATAGGAACGGGTTGTAGCACGTGGAGCTCATAGCCACGGCATGGGCAGAGAAGAAGAACAGGTAGTAGTGTGTCCACATGGCAGTCTGCAGATAGAAATCGTTCAGCAGGTTAATGGCGGTCAGCGGAAGCCAAGACACGCCAAATATTGTCACCATGGCTATCAACATCCTGTGGAAAAATCAAAAAAAATCCATCAAAACCAATGGCGATTTTAACGGAATACATAATATGGCAATTTGTGTATACTGGGCCGCCCGGCCGTTCACAATACATTTATGGTTTAGCAGAGGGGGTTTATCATTCGGTCTAATAATTTTAGGAATAATGATGTGTCATGTGCCATAATATTATGTGCATCGACTGTGGTAATATCTAGTAAGTAATGACTATATCTCAAACGCGTACTCGCATATTGATAATCTATACGCATATGTATTTATTAAATATATATATTATAATACATATATTGATAGATAGAAAATAAATTAAAAATAACAGAGAGCTCTTCAACAAGAACAGAAAGAAAGGAAACGCTTTATAACCATGTAGTATTTATGCATATTTGTATTCACCTTTGCATATTGTTTTCTATTACCTATATTATGCATAATTATATTATATTTTATTTTGGTCAAAATAAATTTCTTTAGATACTTATGGACGTATTTATTTATTATTTAATTTTTAATTAATTGTTATATAATTTAACTCAAAGTAATTATTGAAAAACGAAAATGTTTCCCTATAACAGAGTTTTTTTCCGAGAATTTTTAAATTGGGCTCTTTTAAAGTGTTTTGGACGTTTGGGGGCACTTGTGACTGAAAAATGAATAGTCCATTTGAGCGACAATAATTTATACCGTTTGACGAACTTTGATGTGAATATGTTTAAAAATAGGGTTCATTATTAATTATTTCCATTATGTATATCGCAGGTATATAATTTTGCTTTAGTAATTGGAAAATTTGTATTAATGATAACATTGACTGTACCTATAACTATATTACAATATTACTATATCAATATCTTTTAAAATTTAAGAGTTCATATTAATTATGTATTATGTATTTTATATGTAACTTAATTTTTTCTATATATGCATTAATTGACCTATTAACCTATTCCTGTATCTAATTATTTGCCCAATGTTTTTTTGTGGAATAAAATATATTCAGCCAATCTGTATAATATAGCTATTCGACCAAAAAGTCTACTCCCCTTTGTAATGGCTGCGGACTAGGTTTTTTTCACTTAAGGCAATCTGCACCTCACCAGAATTTATCCCATTAGTACCATGGATTTGTTAGATGGATTTATAATATTATATACCTACAACTATCATTCAGAATACTTATAACGGAAAGGTCCTCTGCTCATTTTATTTTAGGAAGATTTGCTATTGGAGGATGTATACGGCATTTGCGCATCACTATAATTGTTTATTTCAACCTTTTTCGTTATACAATGTAGCTCGTCGTTCGATTTTTGCACATGGCCAGTATGCGTTACGTAAAGTATTATCTTAAATAATTTGCGCATAGGAATTTTTAATATTAGGACTGGAAGTGATTAGGAGAACCCAAAACCGCCACTTAGTTGCTTCAATTTTCAAATATTTTATTGGTTTTTCTATTTTAAAACATAATATATCATAACACGGTTACTCAAGTAAGCGAGACATGAGTGATTATTAACCACGGCCGTTCCTCAGATTTCAATCGTAGTGTATGATAATTATATGCCAAAATTGGCTTGAATAAGCCAATGTATATACCTATACTTATTGTATGTGAACTATAACAATTAACAATACATTATTGAATGTTCAAGTTCAACTGAAATTTGGAATTCAAACTAAAAAGTCCTTTTAATTAAGGGATATATAACTTAGATTATGTACTTTTCAATATTTGTTATACCCTTCTATTGTTCAATATGCTGATGTGCAAACAAATAAGGATGTACGATATTTTGGCCCAGGTAAACAGACGATGCTCAAACGATGACCTGCGATGTATACATATGAAATAGGTCCCATTGGTTAGGGTCGGGTTAGGTTGATCGGCCGGTATATTATATTTATACTAGACGTGGTTTTTTTTCCGGTTACGATTACAATATAAATTAACATAATATAATAAACACACATATTATATACATACATACTTATACAATATATATGCGTTGTGCATGGCCGCGTGTATAATACTATTATGTAAGCAAATATTAATAGAGGGTTGTCCCTTTCCGAGTACGGTCTCGTGTCCGACACTCGCTGACCGTAAAATTGTTCACACGTCTCGACGACGTGGACGACGATAACTTCTAGACAAATCCAACAAATACACACGGATTATAATAAATTACAATAAAACCATACAAAATGTAACTCTTGGTTTCAGAGAAATCGCAACACCGTTGGGATAAGTTTAACTGCGTAAGTATATAATATAATAGAACATAATTCAAATTTCCAATAATCGATTTAATCGTTCATAATATATTGTTGTAGCACAGTGAGCCGAAATAAAATATTACGTTATGCAAATAATAATAGTTATTATTAGAAGTAGATTTTACAAGTTTACATATAGGTACTAGGTAGATATAATATTTAAAAGATCATAAAATAAAAATATTTCGAATGATCAATACATCAATTTATAAAATAAATAATTGTTCAACAAATAGTTAGTGAATGTAGGTACCTAATCAGTAATCTTTTAAAATAACTATTAACATGTGTTGTTTCACATCGTGTCATCGTGATATAAAACAAAACAATATTATTGTTAATTTTTTAATTTAATTTATTATATATTAATTTTTTTAATGAAAAGTATACCTATAATATATAAGTATAATAATATATTTGTAATTAAATATTAATAATGTAATAATTACACTAATTATGTTTTTAAAATGCCATGTGGTTGTCAGTAATATTGTAGTCTGCGGGTTATTTTTCCTAGGATCGGGGATTCTTTCAGGGGATTTTTATTCTGCTATTACCTATCTGTGTATTGTAGTTCAGTGCATAATATGTATACTGTAAAATTATATATAATAATCTTACCAAAACGGAGTGCTAAGTCAGCTATAGTTTAATATAATGTTGATAGGTAGGATAATATGTATAATTTTATTTAATAAGCTATTGGAAAAATTAATAACTTTTAGATACACCCCATTTTGGGTTGAATTAATATATATTTTTTACAACGTCCAAAGTAATCTAATATTAAAATAATATTTTTTATAATAATAGTTAAGTGTAATTCTATGACCAATTTTATTATTATGTTAAATATATATTTATTTTTTTATTTATATGTTTTTTTATTCAATCTGTTACAAAAAAGAACAATAAGTAAATTTTAAATGTTAAAATAAGAAAAATAAAAATAAAAAGGCAGATTGGATGGAATGTAGAGGCCTCCCAGCGGAGGTACTACGACATGAGTAAAATGTTAAATAATTTAAATTTATTTATTTTCTACCGTCGTAGTCGTATCGTGTTTAATATTATCATTCAGTTTAAAATGTGAACATATTGACATATTTTAACTTTTTCATTTTAAGGAGAGTTCTTTTTGATTTTATAAATAGAATAAATTTGTTACAAATATATTTACATAGCCAGCAATAGTAGTCTATTATATTATTCTAGTGCGCCGAATGTGGTGAGTTTTCATTTACGGGTTTCGAACATCAGTTTCACTGTATGTATTAATTGAATCATTAATTTGTTCTAATGTTCCAATTATTATGTCTTATCCAATTATGGATAGGAAACATTGAACCAAAAAAAAAAAAAGAAAAAGAAAAAGATAATTTTGGTAGGTGTTTATTTGTTCGTAACGTGATGAAATTATCTATCAAATTAAAATGATTGTACTTTAGCGATTATAGTTTCATCTTTCTGACAGCGCTATACTTAGCTTCGCTCCCCCTTTGGAATATAATAAAGAAATTGTTATGTTTGTATTCCTGGCCAACATCATTACGTGTCATTATGAAATAAAGATTAAAAACAAGAAATATAATCAATAAATATACGACTAAATCATTAGACACACGTAGTGATTAAATATATCATTGTTTTGTAAGTGCAATGTACTAATGACATTATAAGACGGCGGTTTGTATAGGCAAAATAGGTACATCGTACATCAAGGTCGTAAATATTTTCTTTTTTTCTAATAATTTAGTTTTCATGAGAGTATAATTTATTGTAATTACTTTAATTTTTTAGAACTGACGATGGGTACAATATATATATATAATATAAATTTAATATGTTTGCGTATAGTGTTGTTTCTTTGAAATCAAAACACACAATAGTAATAATTGTATTTACTTTAAACTATATGGACTGTTTGAATTGATTAATTGCTCTAATTGTGTTTATTTTGTATTTTTTGTTTAGACTGTGAACTGATTGGTGCTTTAGGATTTTTTCAAATAAAAATAACATTTGTTCTGTAGCAGTAATATATTGTCACAGGCACCCACTGTCGGTAAAGAAGTTCAGAATTGCGAATTGCTATAAACACTTTACTCGTACATTAACAATTGTCCGACAAGTTAAACTTTGCGTTATATAAGATACAAAAAAAAAAAAAAAATCTCACTGGAAAAAGTCTGAACCTTTTGTAATTGTACGCAGGTATATGAGTGACCCGAAAATATTAGCCTGAATGTTGTGTGTGATCGGCTGGATATAAAGTATTAAACAAAAATATACTGAAGTTAAAATATATATATTATGCATGGTAATAATGGTCTAACGACTAACTTTATAATAGCGACGAACGTATAACTTGGTACGCCTGAATTTATAATTGGGCTGTGTCAACAACGAGGCGCCAGACGCATAAGCAATGTTTAATAGAACCCTTTCAATATCATCAGGGCACCAGAGAATTGTAGTTATTTTGGAGCATGCCCAAATATTATTTTAAAATGTGTGAGTACCATCAACGACATGACTACGGTGTACTGTATTACATTTTAATAGTTATAAAATAAAATATGTCCAATAATCACTGCATACAGATTATACTATTTAATATATATAATAATATTATGTTGATTATAATAAGCATAAACGATTTTTTATGAAGAACGATTTAATGTATTTGTATGTGCTTATACAACAAAAACACTAAGTGTAAAAATCTTAATAAAAAAAATACCAAAAAGGGGCTAAGTAATTTCTTCAATTCATTAGTATAGATTATAGAAATTGTTTATAATTGTTTGTATTTGATGAAGTGCGGTAATTTAACTTAGCTTGGATCTATTCATATTTACGACTGCCTACAACTACAATGCCGACATGAATATTTACATTCCCATTTTATATTTTTATAATATAACATAACAACATTTAGGTACAAATCTACTATGAGCTCATTTAGTAGCCTGCAAGCTAAGTTAAATTATTTGTATTAAATTATCCCACTTCATCAAATACAAACAATTATAAACGATTTCTATACTAATGAATTTAAGATATTACTTAGCCCCTTTTTGATATCAAAACTTTTCTAACCTGAGATTTTTTACACGTATTGTTTTTGTTGCTTTTTAATTTTGTTGTTAAAATATTGAATATGGTTAACCTATGTTTTTTTTATCGAATAAAAAATTATTAAAAATATTTTTGTTAGTATATGGTTGGAGTAAATTAATTATTTTTTTATAAATACGGGCAGAAGCCCAAAGTTATAATAATACAATGAAAGAAACTTTTGAGTATATTTATACAATAATATTCAAATAAACTAGGTCAGCGTTTCCCAAACTTTGTTGGCTAGGAGCGCCCTTTTTAAACTAACTTTCTAAGGGCGCCCATCCCATTTCTAATCATAAGAAATATAAAAAATAAATAAAAAAACAGTAAAAATTGTGGTAGGTAGGTACACCAAAACCATTTAGTTATTTTATTAGTAATGTGCGTCGTACGAGTTATATTTTATAATGATTTTTTTTTCATATTTTGTATTTTATGGAATAAAATAACAATTCAGTAGGCTAAAATGCAATTTCAAATTTATTGATTTTTGTATTTTTTTTTTTTTTTTTATTACGAATTTTTATGTTTTTTGGATTATGTTTTTTGCATCTTTTTTGACAATGTAGAAAACGAGAACCTCGGCTCATCCACTGCTAAAAAATAAATTCACAATAACGTCATTGCTGTACTATATTATAAATAAATTATAATACAACTGAAAGAGTTTGTTTTTGTGTATAAAAGAAAACCACGTTTTTACGACATTTTACGCGACAGAAGTTTTCCTTTTATATACTATGTATAGGTAACCGTCAATGGAAGTGTAGTTTATGTAGAATAAACACACGTCACGATTAGTGACGGAATTTAAATTATATTTTTTTTATCGGATTTTCTTCTTTATCTTTATTTCACCATGAAAACAGTAAAAGATTTTATGTCGACACGGGAATAGTATGGTGTGGATTCATATTGATTTTGATATTTACGTTTCACTGTCGAAAAAAAAAAGAACAATATATATTAAAAGAAATCCTTCAAGACAACGTTTTAATGTGAACAGTGTATATTGTTGTTCCAGGATCGGTAGTGAAGTATTTCAAGAAAAAGAAGTTGAGACTAAAGACGCGTCGAGAACAAAAAAAAATTGAAAACGTTGGTGCCCCGAAATTGATAACGTCTCAGTCAGTCGACGTAACAATGAAATCGAAAATAATATATATATTTATATTACACATCCGACGGGCGGAACACGAGTTTGTTTTTCAATTTGTGTGTATTTTTTTCCTCTTTCCTTTTCCACGAAGAACATTTTCATCCCCTATCGTCTTCACTCCTCGTCGTAATTTATCCTATACCAAATGCATAACAAGTACATACTTCGCCTATCACCTAGGTATACCTATATTATAATATTAGGTAATATAATATATTATTGTTATATATTTACGTAACCGCCTGCTGAAAACGCACGTCGACCACTGACGCACGCATTGGATGTGTATTTAACTACCTATAGTGCTTGTACGATACACATATATAATAATATAATACATTAATATAATATTATAGTTAAGATATTAGATAAAGCGTGGTGTGGACAGATTTTCGTCTGGGGATTTTGGCCTAAATAGCTGTGTTTGGCAATCAATTCCGTTGTCAACGGGTACGTGTGCGTATGAATATTATATGTATTATCTGAGTTTGTGGGTGTGTGTTGTATAATACCGTCCTTAGACCCCTTGTCTGATGCATGAATTGATGCTTTGTCGTGCACGTTGGTCACGTGTGTCAAGTCATTGGCTGAAGGCGATGTACATAAGTATTTAATCGTATTATTATAAATCATATAATATACATATTACATACATATATACACATCTATATGTATTATATAGGCATCTAGCTCCAGACGATAGGAATTTAATTTGAATTTTTCATAATTGGCTTTATACGCGTTATGAATCAATAGCATTGTCCTAAAGACCAAGCAGGTTGAGGAGCTAGAAGTTTCGGATCTTATATTTACAAACACACACCGCACCACTGATGGGAAAAAATTGAAAAATGATCGTACATAGTAAGAACCCATGTTAACATTTCAAACTAAACCAATATACCTACTTAAGAAGAAGTTTTCAAGAACTTGCTAGTCCGACGAACGATCACAGCGTACTTTAGCAGTTTTGACACCCGACAGTATT
Source organism: Macrosiphum rosae (assembly GCA_016617965.1). Classification (NCBI taxonomy): domain Eukaryota; kingdom Metazoa; phylum Arthropoda; class Insecta; order Hemiptera; family Aphididae; genus Macrosiphum; species Macrosiphum rosae. The sequence goes on from WHPZ01582022.1 coordinate 23,020, forward strand.
TTTTTTTATAATGCTCCTAGTCACTAGCCCAGGAAATATTGCGTATAATCCAGATTTACTTATGTCAGCCGATAATAAATAGTATATAGGATACAACTACAGGGTTACAAAAAACAATGGAAGGACAATAAATGAAAATGAAAATTGACTTAAATTTACATAGGTACTATGTCAGTACGATCTTGCTTCAAATAATGAATTTATAACCAACCATAAGCAACTTTTGTTTATTTTTCAAAACAAAGAAAAACTCAGATCTGATCAACATTTTTACACTGATTTTTAATAGATATAAAAATAGAACTTTGGGGTGCATACACGATGCGTATGAAGATTAATTTTATAAAAAGATTATTACAAGAAATAAATGGGTAGATTTATAATTTTGATATTGATGGTTTTGTGGTTTTGTTTTCCTATAGCTGATTTTGAGACTAATAAAATTTAGTTTTATTTTTATGACATATGGCTATTTATGGAATTTACCTCGTGATAAAGCCGATAAAGGTGATGCGATTTTGAAACAAACATTGAAAATATTTAATAAATCAAAACATTATTATTTTTATGTCACACCTTAGAGAATATTATAACTTTATTTTACTTTTCTAAATATTTAACTATTTACTATACTAATATACTTAAAATTAATTATTATTCTACCGTAAAAGAAACATAATATGTTTGATCGTGTCTAGTTTTGAAAAAAACATCATTAGATGGGTTATGAGTGTTTTGAAACACACCATTGTTGTCCATAATCAGTTTGAATCAGTTATTACAATGTATTTAGCCTTGTTTGATGTTCAATATTTAAATTCTCTTACAAACCATAAAATTCAATGTGACGATTTAAAAAATAAAAAAAGAACTGTTCTTTTAGCTGGTTTTGAAACTATACGCCTATTTTATCCCCATAATCTTAACTTTAAATTTAACCCTTTAGAGTCTATTATAATATTAATTGTTAACTTACAGATTAACATTCTTAACAACAACTTAACTGTCTTCACTTAATTAACTCAAGTTAATTGCATTCACAAACATGTCTATATACCTATATACCTTAGAGTTTAGAACGAGATCAATACGCTTTTGTTTTTGCTATTAGTTTCTAATATATAGTAATATCTACGCATGTATTTAATTTATAAAACATTTATACCTCGTCTGCACATATTATACAAAACATTTATACATATATAATATACCTTAGGTATATAAAGTGTGTGAGAAAATGGCGGAACATCGTTTCCGTTTGGACTTGAGCACGAAGACGCCGGATTTGTGGTCGGTATCCTTTTTTTCTTCCGTAAAACACTATTTTTAGGCTATAAGCTTTCAGAACCACATGAGATATATGGTTTATTTTTTCGCTCTCGGGCTTGTATACCATACAGAGAACACACCTAATGGAGCCTCCTTTCGTTAGAAATTCCAAATACTTTTTAATATTAATCATAAAAGAAATATCAGATGCGTATAGTCATATTATATAAAGCTTTTTTATGTTTACTTTTTTGAAGAAGAAGACTTTTACAAGTTGAACTTTTCTAACTTAAAATACATTATTGAAACTTATGCAAAAAAATGAAAAATAAAATATTAAGAATCAAAGGTCTGCATATTTTTACAATATTTATGTTTCATATATTATACACAGTATATAAGTTAAATAAATAACTATATATGTACTTTAATTCTAAGTACCTTTGTATAAATAATAGATGTTCCCATTTTCTCATTTATAATATATAGAGATAGGTAACTATAGTTCCTACCTACTTTTAAAGTTTCGCTAAAGACGTGACCACTTAGTCCAACGAGCATAACAAAAATGTTTAAACGTATAAAATAGGAGTACTATAATAAAACAATTCGAAAGTATACAAAATTCACGGGAGAGATTTCACGTGGTTTCCGTGTTTTTTTTTCAAACAGAGAAAATTACATCATCGCGCCACAAAAAAAAAAAAAGTGGAAGTAGGTAACTGCTCTGCTTTACAGTATAGGAGTGCACCTCGCCGTTGAGTCGGGCACTGTAATGGATAATATATTAAATTTGAATTCAATGATAAATCGTTGGATATGAAAAATAGTTCTGAGTGGAACGGTCTTGCATCCTATTATCGTATAAATATATTGCTATTAATACATAATTGGAGGACGGAGTGGTCTAGTGGACTAAGGCGTCGGTGGAACTTCTCTTCGGGTAGTCACGGTGTCTGGAGAGACAGGCCATTATCCCCCACCCTGACATGGCAGATACCTACAGGTGCCGGGCCCACTTGAAAATTCTGCCAAACTATAAGACACAAGTGTTTAAAATACCTACAGTACCCTCCCACATAGTTAAAAACCACCCCATGGTCTAAGTTGCAGCGGGTTAATTAATGAAAAAAAAAAATTAATAATAATAATAATAATAATAATAATACATGATTATAGAAACTTATTTTACTATAATTAGTAACCTTTTATAAACAGTACATAATCATTAGAATAAAACTAATCCAAAAGTTTTGAAAATGTCATTGTATATAATATATAAAAAATATAATAATATTCTTAAAGGTTTCAAATCCACAACAAAATAATTAAAATTGTTAGTCTTAAAAGTATCGAATTTAGAACTTCTAATATCAACAATTATTTATTTTTTTATAGACATTGAAGTTTAAATGTTACGAAATTAGAAAAGTTTTTTTGTTATTTTGTTGTGCCTTATTCAAAAATATAAACTGTAAAGTGTAGGGACTTGATATTTCATAATAATTACACTTAGGTATATTATTAATAATATTATTTTATAATTATATTTTCTATGTATTTAGACTAATACATTTTAAGCTCTTAAAACCTCGAATCTATTCACACCGTTCCACGTTAAGCGGCATTGGTTTTAAGTTAGTAACAATAATAATATAATGTTATGGTTATATATTATTATAATAGGTACTCTACTTCTACAAGGGGTATTTACGATGATTTACGGAAAAATAAATTATAATTGATTATATACATTAAATCAACATAGAGTATAACTAATCATATAAACAATAATAAATATGAAATTATAAAAAAAAACCGTAGGGTTATAATATTATACATTATTGTCTTGATCATTAAATATAATATTTTACAAGACATTAATAAATTCAAAAATATTATTACGTGTTAAACCCCAAATACTGTGGTGCAACGTGTCAACGGTGTTATATGAATTCATATTATTAATATTATTACAATTATACTGAAAATCGCATTTGTACATCCGTGAAATCCTTGATTACATTAATTTACGAACGCGCGTGCGACGCGTCGTGATGATAATATCGTTAATCCCTTTAAACTCGAACAATGATAATGTCCGTAACTGCACTATGCTATATATAGGTTTATATATAATATCATTTATACATATATTTACAAATACGTATTAAATATATACATTTATCTTCATATCGTTATAATAATATGTCGGTGTTGATCGCATAAATTAATGCATCTCTCCGTCGTAAAATATGCTCTTCTCTTCTAATACCGTTCGGATTGTTCTTTCTCCCTCATCCGAGTCGGCTTAATTACTACCGATTGCCATATAGTACGCGGCGGTGAGTGTGTGAAACTGTGACGAATATTGACCGGGTATAATATTAAATATTGTAAAATAAATTGTAATAATAATTTACGTGGTGTTGCCAGCGCAAACAGTGGTCGTAAACAAATTACCTTGTGGAAACGCACCCGACGACAAATATTGTCGGAGAATTAATAATAATAATAATAATATTACATCACACCTATTTAACATTTACTGATTTTCGTTTAGGTACAACAAAAACGAGTGTCTTGTGGTGTTGCGTTCAAACTAGGTACAATTTAATAACTAAAAAATACTCATAAAAAGTAATTGTAGTGTTAAATTGTGGAAATAACTCATTCAATAAATAACATAAAATTGATAAATCAATAAATGTACGAAAACGTTTATGCACAAATTACCTACTCAAGTACTCAACAATTATCTCTTATAAAAAAATACAGCATTTTTTGATGAGAGATAAAAATGCACATTTATTTCCGAGATAAATTTATTTGTATTTTGGATTTTCTAAATTATGTTCAGTACTAAAATAATATAGACATGATTAAATAACTGTTCGACGATTATTATGAACAGTGTAGGCGTGGATTCTGGATTGGTACAAGAGAGGGGTCGTTGTTCTCAGGATATTTTATGGTACCTTTAATCCTTCCTGGAGCTACATGGTAATTTTTAATCTTTTATTTTTTATAGTCTACCACGTATCAAAAATTAATTCAATATTTGCACCATAACCATTGCTAAGAAATGTATGCAGTAGTTTTTTTTATGTTCAATCGATAACAGTTTTCACATTAATAATATTATATCTTTAATTATAATTATGTAAATATAATAAGGAAGAAATTAAATGTTGGCATGCAGTATAAACTATAAATACATATAGAAATTAATCAATTATAAAAAAACTTTCTTTTTTTATCAATATTATTAATATAAATATGAATATTTATAATTTTAAATAAAGCCAATCCTGTTAATGTTTCTTCCAATATCCCAGCTCTCGAGAAATTTTGTTTAGTAAACGTAAAGTAAAAGAACTTCTTTCTGTTATAGCAGACGACATTGGTAAGGTCGTAAGAATTGTTATTAAGAGGTAAGTAAATGTTGAGAAATAGTTTGACTCGAGCTTGTCTATAGTAATATGATACTACGTTATGATATTAGAGTTGTTAGTTCTGTTCTGTCAGAAATTGATTTTAAATAGATTGATTGTACCTTAAAATTTTGTTGCAATAGAAAAACTTTTCTGAAAAAGGTAATTCACTTAATAATAAATATTTATTGGAAATATCTTCTATAGTCTATAATGATTTCTGATTCTGACATCTAGACATTACAATATTAAGCCGCATAGTGAGTAACTTTACCTAAGATGCAGTTACTGTAAATAATCAAATACCTAATAGGTACCTACATAAAATATATATATATATTATGTTCCCACTATCTTTGGTTTCGATAAATACAACTCTACGGAGTATGGCACAGGCCGATAATTTTACAACAAACAACCGGGTTCGGCTCAAGAGCATACTGGATTGACGTAAAATAGTAAAATACCTACTAGTGTCTAGTGCTGTATACAGCGTTTTGTGCATAATATTACTTAGTACTTATTGGTTTCGGTTTACTATAATATTATGGTAACTAACATAACATAATATATTAAACACAGCCTACTCTATACAACTCAACTTATATCTAAATTCTAAGTAATAATAATAATAATGCACAAATAAATAGCAACGCATAAAACCCACTGTAATCAATAGACACTGGGATACAATTGTTTATGTTCAGTAATAATTCTGAAATATGACATGAGTATTTGGCAATCGATTTCACAGCTCTCTTTAACTGGTGGACAAGGGTTAAAAATATGAGATTGTTTAAAAAAATGTTAGTATAACGAAGCTATGCAAATGCTGGTCAATCCAAACAAATTTAATACAATTTTAGATTTTATAGACCATAATATATAGTAACCAAGCATTCACAAAATAATAATAACAAAATAAAAATTGTCTTATTTAACATTTTACGGTACAAGTTTATTGCACAAATAAATACTAATGAAATAAAAATTGACTTATTTAACTTTTTATGGTAAAAGTTTATTGCACTAATAAATATGTATATTATGGTATTATTCATGTGCAAAAATGTCAACCCTTCCCTCTCTCCATACAAATCAAAATTATGCCACTGAATTATGTAAATGTACAAAACATGTACCTACCTAGTACCTAGTCATTTATAATTAATGTTTAGTTTTTTTTTTTTGTATGCGACTATTATATTATTCTCTGTTTCAGTTTATTGCTCGGCAACTGTGTAATATTTGTATAATATCATATGTGTCCACGACCTATAATTGTGACTCAGGTCAGAGGACACGTTATAATAACATGTTGCTTTTGGTAGTGGGAGGTGTGCGTATATAGATCTGTGCACAGCACAATAGTTCAAATAATATAAAGACGAACACGACACAGAGTCTAGAGGATAAAAATAGTCGGAAACACATATATTATGTATCGGAAAATTCGAGTTATTTTGTTTATGTATTATTTGCTTTTAACTTAAGTGACTGGTAAACAGTGCGCACAGCACGACAGGCGAAGAGTAGACGGTGGAAAATATTTTGCATTTGTATATATAGGCGCCGCTTGCAGTGTAGTACAATGGCAGTAGCACTAGCAGTCCGATGGGAAATCATCCAAGATGTTACAACGAGATTTTTTTTCTTCATGTTGTTGCTAAACTCTAAACCTAATGGACTGAAATAAAAACATCTCGCTATTCCGTTTAACAATACGTCGCGGTGACGACGGAGATCGATACGAAAATAATTCGAGAGGTAATTTTACGCCGCCAGCCCTCGGCTTTTGTACATGAAATATAATAATATTATACGTCAATGCGTACGGCCAGATATTATTATTATAACGATACACCGACGTTTGCAAATTGCGTGGTTTTTTTTCTCCCCTACCGTCTTACTCCCTTTGGAACAATACATCACAATATAATAGTATAATATCGTAATTTAATGACGGAAGTTTGAATCTGAAACTAAACACTATACGCCGCCGTGTATTTGGACCTCGGATTTACGTATTTCTGTATTTTCTATAAGTGATATACCTACCTACCTACTCGCATTTGTATCGTATTCACACTATACTACACAACCGCAGTATACCTACTAATCCCGTGCGTATTGTTATATTAAATATACAGGGTGATTCACTAAACCTTTCCCCTTTTTGCTTTAAAAAACTGGGTGGTTCTTCAGAATCTGATTTGTGGAATTTGAGGAATTTGTAAGTATGCTTAAACACTATATTTTTAAATAGTCGATATAAGTAGTTGTTTCCGAGTTGTTAAGTATGATTATGAATTTCAAGGATAATAAGTTTGGAAAATATGATGGGGGCTATGAGGGTTTTAAAACTAAAGTAATTAATTTTAATCCGTCAAAACGTTCTAATTTTTTTAAATTTTTCCAGTAAAATAAACACTAGATTCAATATTAATTTTTTTTATATTCTTGCAAAATTATTTTAAGAACTATTGTCCATAGTATATACAATATACATTCTAATAGCACAAAAGCTACTCGGTTGAAATTATTATCATTTAGATAGGTACATCAACATTCAAAAAAAGTTATCAACTGTATGTATTTAATTAAAAAAGGCGGTTCTCTAAAATACAGATCTCTTAATCACCCGGTATACAGCTGTATATTGTTATTACTGATGCAGAATACTAGTATAGGTATATATGTATAATACGCAGAAATGTGATTGTATATTATACCTGTTAGTCCGGCTCTTTCTCTCGCGCTCCACTTCTTCCCGCCTTGCGTTCTTCGTCGATGTGCCGGGCTTGCATCTGGCCCGGTCGTTAAGTTTTAGCCACACTCGGACGTAGCAGAAAGCTATGATCAGGAACGGCAGGACAAACTGTAGGATGGCGGTAATGGCACCGAAAATCTGTGAAAATAGCGAAAAATTAATTTAGTGTCGACATCTAATACAGCTGTGTAATAGCTATAATATAGCAGCTATTGCAAGCACCAACGCATGTTTTTGATGATATTATTATATACGGTGTAAGAATGTACGTTTGGGGATTGTGTTGCACTCAGCTTTCACACTTCAGCCTTGGTACACGTGCATTTATGGTAGTCAATATATTATGTATTACGGAGGTTAGTAAGTTTATTAAGGACTTCAATGTGCAAATCCTAATGATCAATATCAGCTATTAATAAACATGAAATATTTAACAAAATGTTTGTGTTCAAAATTCATTTTTAAAATCATAATTGTATTATATAAAAATTAATACTACTGAATAAAAACAAATACACAAATGAGAATATAGGTAGTCACTTGAGTAATATATAATAAAACAGTATACAACACATACCTACGCACGGAAAAAACAAAACAGTTGTTTGTACTATAAAAATAGAAGGATTGACTTTACATTACAATTGCTAGAGGGATAGCTATAAGGTTAGACAGATTTACTAAAATATCATAGTCAAGTTATTATAGTTATTCGAACTGAAATATGCTTTTTTAACTATAGTTTTTAATTAATTCAAACATTAAAAACTTCGTTAACTATAAAATATAGTAAACGTTACCATAAAAACTAACTATATTTATATATATTCATAATAAGTAAATCATTTTAGTTATTTTACCTATTAAATAGTTATATCTACTATAATTTGTTCAACTATAATATTATAGTAACGTTTTTTTCCGTGTGCATTGGCAGATCCAGGGCTTAATTTTGGGAGGGGCATGGGGGGGCAAAAGTACAAAAGTTAAGTTCCAAAATTGGCTATAACATTGGCTAAACACAGTGTAAAACAAAGGAAAAAGGGGGAGGGAAATGCCCCCTTTGACCTCCCCTGGATCCACCACTGTACCTATGGCGAAAATTCTTTACCTATTTTATCTTATTTGTCACGGCGTCGTTCTCTATTATGGTTTAAAAAGGACATATTGAACATAATATTTTTCACAAAATAATCATTATTGTCAATATGCCTGTGAATAGGTAAAAATTAGGTTGGATATATGTACCTCTGGTAAAAAATTAAAAAAAATTAATTTACTTTAAAATAATCTGTAAAATTTATATAAAAAACGTTATTCGTATTTAGATTTCAGGGGGTTAAGAAAGGTGCTCGTTTCCAATCATAATTAAGAAGTTTTCATTGAAAACAATATTATGTCTTTACGTGAAAAATCCTAGCCCTACAGTTCAAATATATCGATGAAGACRGCATTATCCGTGTGATATTGATAGGTACCTATTCAGTTTTTCTCAGTAAACAGTATTTTGAGTTCATTGGGTAAACATCGTGACTGCGTGGTTATAAATCACAGACGACTTGTCACAATATTTTGAATGTCTACTTCGTGCATTCAAGGGTATACTACAAGATATCCATCTGGCGATAAAAGAAGCAGCGAAGTGGAGAAAGGTCCAGGATGTTGCTTTAATGCATTATAACTACAAATGGCTGCATATTGAACTGTTTGAATTATTATTGTGATTATTTTATTTGAATTTTATCTCTACAAACCTAGTTATTACTTATTTATACCTATATCTTTGTTTTGATTAGTAGGGATATAATATGTTGGTCAAAAATTCTATAAATACATGATGTATATTTATAATATATTGGATATACAAACCTAAGCCAGGGTTGTTTTTATGATTCTGCCAAATATTGTAAGTCCAAAACCTCTATTTTTTTTTCAAATTATTTTCAAAAATGTTTGTGAATTCAGATCCACACACATAATATATTTTATTTGTTTGGTGAATAAATTGTATCTTGTGCAGATTTGTTATTTTTGTCAAAAACAAAACAACTTATTTAAAATCTATTATGTTTTAGTGAGAAAAAAGGAAAAAAGATTTTTGAATAATACATATCCGGCGTATTATTATTATATTCTATTTAAATAATGTTATATACATTAGATATGAGGAGTTTTTTTTATAATTTTTATGCAGGTCTATGAGATATTGTAGCAGTATATCTGTTCGGAGGTATATAATAAATTATTGCCATTTATCAATATTAATTTCTTTGTAGTAGTTACCAAAACATAATCAATTTTTAGTATGTCTAGCAAATATTGTTGTAAATCAATAATCGAAAACCAAATAGAGAGACCACAATTCCCTTTTAATAAGAAAAAAAAATTAGAAAATATTCAAAAACTACCGATGTACCTATTTACTAATAAAGGTATTGCACTAATTAATTTGTATTTTGTAGAATAATCTATAATCAAATACCTATGTCCAAATAAACAAAATAAATATGTTTTAAAATATTGGACATTTTTTTTTTTTTTAATTCTCGACATTTAAAATCGATTTTATTTGATAACCATAAGATAATATCCTTAAAATCATTGTTTTCATGTAACTCCTTTATGAGTAAAATTCACGTTCCGAGAGTGCATTGTTATAACAAACGTTTATAAGCAAGCTATCAAACGATTCGTAACTTGTACAAGACAAAAATCTCTTGACATTTTAATTGAAAAAAATTGTTTTTTTGCTGAAGCAACATATTTACATATTTAAAAGCTTACATACTAAATATTATAACGAATAAGCTCTGAATATTTCATATCGTTTATACATAAAAACCTAATTAATTAAAAATTATACTTATTTTAACACTCTTTATAATATAATACGTTTGATGTACCTACGTATTTTTTTTTTATAGATTTTATTTTTCTAAAAAAATAATGTTAAATAGGTACATGGAAAACTATAGAACACCGTTGGGTTAAAGGTAAACGATCAGTGAATAAATTAATACGAATGCATCAGATATGTGCGTACACGTGTCATGTGCACATAATAATATAATAGTTTAGATCGAAATATGTCGTAAGAAAAAAACTTGTAAAACCTACAAAGGTTTAAGCGAAATATTTTTCACAACACACAACTATACAAGCGAATGTGCCGGCAAGATTATAAAAGCTAAAACGCTATAAAATATACTTTAAAATCCTAAACAAATGTATAAAATGTATTATATATTTTTATACTACCGTCCTATGCGTACATAATATAAATAAACCTATGAGAGTATGACATACAAACAAATTTTAATTTTAGCAGTAGCGCAGTATAACAAATAAATTACAATATTATGTTGTTATATAGTGTTGCAGTTGATTTATCAATGGCTTTTAGTGAAGCGATATAACAATAATTATTAGAAAAATAATAATGCAATGTTTGGACAATAATATAATAACAGTAACTGAGTGGAGATTAGATCGTCGTAATAATATGTAATAAAATAATTTTTACTTATATGCTCAACTGTTTTATTATTATGACTATTATTATAGTGTTAACTGCAATAATTAATAATTATTATTATCATTATCGCAATGTAAATTAAATTAACTATATGCAATAATGTCATTAAGTGTGCATTTTACATCACAGCTGAAAAGCATAAATGTTATTATTGTTTAACGCGTTGGAAAATTACGTTTCCCATTTCGGGTGTAAGACGGACCTACTGGCTACGCTCAAAATATTTTTTTCGAATCAACAACAGTGGCCGCATGAGTGATATTTTACTTTTCTCTTCAATCTATAAATTATACAAGTTTTTCGAATCTTAGTCATGATAACAGCTTAATATTTATAATGATTATTATAATTTATAACAATGGTTATTGTTACTATACAGTCTATGATAATATTATTTTATACTATTATTACGTGTAGACAAAATAACCTACTTATTTTTATGTGTCTATAAATATTTTACAGCTCAAACTATAATTGAATATTTATTAATATTTTTCTTCTGAATTGTGTTATTAATTATAAAAATATGCCACATGCGTCCCCCTTATTTTTATACTTTGTTCTGGATGTAGAAGAAAGTAATTTAAATTTGCTTTCACAGTATAAAATCTAAAATTAATATTTATATTATATTATAAAAAATGTTGTAAAAATCAAAAATTATTTCGTTATTCTACAAATCGTTCCAAAGTTATGCTCAAAACAAGCCTGTCTCCAATAAGCAATTCTCCTACGTAGGTAGTCTAACAATTATCCTGAAGGGTTTATCTAAGGCAAAGCCAACAACTTCTCGGCCCCCCTCATAAATATATTATTTGTAAGTGATGTTATTAATTTCTCTGATATTTGCTCAAGATTCATTGAGATGATTGGTGTAGATGGGATTTATAATATTCCAACAACAACTTCGGAAATCTACTCCCATCCAAGATATAGTTTGAATATTCAAAACTATTTACTGATTATTTGGGCATTCTCAGTCATAACTCATAATTTTACCATCT
>WHPZ01582023.1:0-11756 GCA_016617965.1 Macrosiphum rosae
CCCGACTTACACCCCACCGTTCATCGTTACATTTTATTCATTTTACATTATATACGTTTTCTGGAACCCTTCCTGACGCCTTCTCGGGTTTTGACATTACCTACAATGCTATAACATTAGTCATTACCTACAATTTTAATGGTTCGTATTTCTAATGGTAATGTTATTATAAAATTAGAGAAGTGTAAATAAAATATAAACTAGATTGTAATTGACCGGATTACTAATAAATGTATGAATATTAATTACGAAAGAGATATCGTATAGTTATTTACTATAGTATATTAAATTTTAGAACTACTGATAACCGATAATCCTTGACATCCTCTTAAAGAAATTTTGATAAAATATATTTTATTCTGTTGAAGTTTGTCCAAGTAATTTATTTTTCATTAATCATTATTGTATTTATTATGACTACCTAACTATATTAATATATTATACCTACAACAATTGCAGCCTCGTGGCCTGTAAGTATTATCACCTATTTTTTCATCATTTTTGCTTTCAAAAATCTAGAACACTAATGTTGTATTAATAAAATTAATACCTAGCTAATCCCATACTAATACTCGAATAGTGTTACGAATAATAGTTTACTTATACCTTAATTATATATTTATATATATTATATAATATACAGATACAATATAAATTAATGCTATTATCTTATCTATGACTATGCGTCTATGCAGATTATAAATTATAATTTATAATATACCTAGCTATTGCTATTATACAATCACTCCTATATGTGAACAGCGTGTTTATATCGAATTATTACAATTATTTTCCATTCAATTTAACTCAAAAATATTAAAACATTGCTATATTTTAAAAGTAGGTACGTGTTTTTGTACCCCATACTAAAACTACAACGGTTATAAGTTTATAACTATTACTTGTTTATGTTAAAAAATATACATTTTAAACGATATTGTACTATTAAACTATTGTATGTACCTAGTATAATTTATAAGTATACTGTGTTTTCGAGTCTATATACCCACCATTTATACCTTACCAAGAAAACAAATTCTAGTTATGACACTGTTGCAGCCTGTAGACACAATTCAGTGCGTGTTGACTGAACTAAATACATGGAATGAGTTTATATTCGTATACGAGCCGCCATATTATGCATTCCGATTTGATTTTTAACATTAATATTGTGATGATGATAAATATAATTTAATAAATATAAATATAATTTTCATAGATAGGTATCATAAAATGTCACCATGTTTTCCCCTTAGATCATATACTATGGATGGAGCCACAGCGTATGATTTTGTTGCCGATGTAGTGACGAGTCACCGAATTAGGTGATCGATGGGCGCAAGCTCAATGCATTATGCAACTCCTCGCATAATTATCCATAGGAACAATATATGTATCTGTGAATAAATATGCGAGAAGTCGCGTTGCGCATGCGCACATCGATCATCTAATTGACGACTTGTCGCTGATATCGGCAACGTTTTTTTTGTATTGATGTAATACGGAATTAATAATAATCATTTAATGTTTCGTAATTGCCCCTGCACCTAGGGAATTATATTGCTATTTAGTAGGTATTTGCTGCGTCTACCATCGATATCGCGAAAATTGTAAAGAATAAGCCCACACTTTTAAGTACATAATTCTCGACTTATTGTAATATTGTTAAACTTCTTTTAATATTCTAAAGGCGCGTCCAGACGGAGCAGCTTTTGACCCTCGGCACTGCTTATAATACCTATTCGGCTATTCAGTACCTAACTAGTAACTACTCAGGTATAGTCTATTGATGCGGTGATGCCGTGATAGTTATTATAATATAATTATCAGTTATAATTTATAAATAATTTAAGTAAAATAAATTTTATTTTAGTTTTTATATATATATTTTTTTATTTATTAAAAAAATAATATTACAATCTATAGTATATACATAATTTTGTACAATAGTCAATAAGCAGTGTTGTAAAGTATTTGAGTAAAAGTATTCAAATACTTTTTTAAATACTTTTTAATTTGAAGTATTTGAATGGTATTTTAAATATTTCTTTTTACTATGGAATACTATTTTATTGAATACCTTTTTTTTATTCTTTTAATTCATCATTAGTTTCTACATATCATTATTCTTGTTAAATAAAAATACCACGCCGTCGTGGTTTTGCTTTAACATTATAACAATATAATATTATATATTTATCATTTATACTATATGCTTTACGGACAATTTGGTAGGTATCGGTTTTAGTCGATTAAATGTTTTTTTCTCTAGGAGAAAGTTTATTGTCGACGAAGATCGAAAAGATACATCTGTACTCTGTAGTCGGTATCACTATATTAGCTCAAGTCAATAACAAAATATATATGTAAAAAGCTTCTACGGCTATTATACTTTATAAACCTTTGTAATTATTTAATTATACGAAAATACTATTACTAATAATTATTAGTACCTACTACCTATTTACCAAGAACATTCTTATCAATAATTACCATTATCATTTATCGTCGACGACGATCGATGACGGTATAAGATACCTAAAACATATAGCTTTAAATTAATATATAACTCTGTAGAGAAAAGTTCATTGTTGTGGTGCAACTAGCATGACTGATCAGAATTTTGATTATTAAGCGAATCATGTTTTTAAAATCCATAAACAAATTGTTGATTATAACAAATTATTTCAGAACTAAAAAATAAAAAGATTTTTTTTTTGTATTTGAAGATTATTTCAAATACTTCTGAAAAGTATTTGAGTATAACTCAAATACTTTACTATTTATAGTATTTGGGTGATATTTTAAATACTTTATTTTGAGAGTATTTGAGTAATCACTTATATACTTTTAAAAAGTATTTTTTAAAACACTGACAATTATAAGTATTTTTTTTTGAAAGAAATAACTGTGAATATAGCAGAGTGGGAGCCAGCAGAACTGCAGAAGTACCACCCGACAAGTCAAAATATTATAAATTCTAAGTTTTATAATATTCTAATCTAACTATACTAATTGTCTAATTAGAATTCCAACAAAAAGTTTCAAGTCCCTACGTATGAATAGTATTATTTTTAATTCAACAAAATAGGTAATTTCGTTTTTTTGGTGTACCCAACTCATAAACAAATAAACGCAGATAAATTAATATTTATAATAGCATTTGCTGTTTTCAGCATGATAACGTTTTCAAAATATTGTGACGCTTTTTTTTGTTATTTAAGAGGACATCACACCCGTATAATGTTGTCTCGGTTTTACACGCGTACGACATCAAATTTTACGCTTAGCAGATCACGTTTAGCTCCGTTACTTAGTTTAAAAATTAGAGTGCAAAATTTATAAGCACAATTTTTTTTATAGACAATACATTTTTCGTTAAAATTTCAATGAAATTAGATATTTAAACTAAGAATAACAATGTTACTATATGTTTTAGTTAGTTTGTTGTAACACAAAATCATTTTTTGTGATGACTTAAAACGTTTTTGTTACCTACCTATTATATATTTTACTACACTCAATGACGTTTTAAAAATATTTAGAATTATTTTAAGCTATTGTCTATTTATATCATGCCCATGAAAGTTACTATTCACTTCGTTCTACGGTGTTCGGCGTAATGTTTACGATGTTGAATATTCATGTGTAAAATGCCTAAGTATTACTCACCAAACGATTTTATTATTTTATTGTAATCCTGCAAGCAGTTCAAGCTGTATATACTTGAAATGTTCACCAAATGTTTATATTACCATTTTATTTAGGGTAAAGGTATAATATTCAATATTTTCTATATTTTGACTTTGACTCTGAGCTATTTATAGACATTTGACATTTGACATTTTTAGTTTTAGCTTTTTTCTATAAATATGTTTATAAACATCTTTTTTTGGTTAAAAGTTTGAAAATGTAATACAAGGTTTATTCATTTGTGACTCTGGGTTTTGGTTTCATACCTGTTTAAAATTATAAAAAATAAAACAAAATAAGTTTTTACTATAGCCAAATACATAGGCGCAAATCACCCAAGAAAAATTAGAGGATTCTAGAACACTTGTGATTTTCGACAATAGGACAAAATATGGAAGATACATACCTACGCACATTTTTTTATAAGAATTTGAATTTAAGTTTTTTACAAAATTACTAAAAATTGCTAATCATTTTTATTTTTAAATCGTTTTATGTTAAAAAAATATAGTGTTCAATTTTTATAGGTAGGCTTGAAAATATATTGCAAGGATGCTCATAACTGTTCATACTGAATCAAAACATCTAAACATTTCATATAAACTTGATTTTTTTAATAGACATTTGAAGTTGATTTGAGCAAAAATCGTTATTTAAATAAAGAATAACGATTTTAGTTATAAGTTATTATGTCATTGAAATTTAAAAATCCTTTTGTGTGAACTTGTTAACTTTTACTTATTATATTATTATATTTAATATACATAATGATAGTTTTAAAACATTAATATTAATTTTATACTATTGCCTATTTATAGTTTTTACTGTCATAAATAGTAAAATAAATTACCATAATAATTAATAGCAATAAATTTATATAATTATATGATAATAGGGTGATAAAACGTCTCCACTCAAAATCGTTTTTCGTATGCAATGGTTTATCATTGAATTACAATTTAACACATTCGTTATTTCGTTACTGTGACCTACTCTATGTCGAGGTACATTCCACTCCTACGATTCTACAGTTTGAATTAATCACTTATCAGCAATAATGCGATAAATCACCCAGATAATTTGTATATATAAAACTTTGTAATAAAAATAAAATGATTATACGGTCATGGTGAGTTTAGCTACGCCACTAGCCACCATGAAATTATAAAAAACATGATGCCTATAACCTATGCTCGTAAGTAAGTTGGAAATTAAAAAAAAAACCTGGGAATTCTGCTGTATTGTAAAAGTGTTGACTATCAGTGTCATTAAGTAAGTGGTAAGTTACTATAATGGAAGTGTAATGACGAGTTGCATAAAAAAATTTACTTATAGGTAGGTATCTATTAATTTAACGATTCACCAAAATGTAATGGACCATTGATTAAGGTCCACTAAATCATGTTTAAAGGATCATTACGTCACTATTGATTCATTAAACGTTTATTGATTGAACATAAAACCCAGCATAAATGTGTACAATTGGAATTTTTATGGCAAATCATTGCATAATTAATACAACAAACCATTCTGAGCCGAGATCAGCCTGTATTTCTAAGGATATAAAATTATCGTATAAATTATTTTTACTGCTATTAGTTATTTATTTTTTTATTCTCTTATAGATATATCATATATGCGGTGTGTTGAATTAATTTTTGCTAGACCACAATATATATTATTTGTAAAATAATAAATATAAATACTTATATATTATGATTTCATATAATATTATTAGCTGTTATTAATTTACAAGTCAATACTAAAATACGATAAGACGGTGTAAATAGGTTTGTGGTATAATAGCTATTAGAACATTAAAATTAATTTACGCTTTTATGTATAGTTAATAATAATATAAGTTTACTTACACCTTTATAATGGTATCACAACAAAATTACCATGTAGAGGTAGTAGGTACCTATCATGGGTATTGCAGGTACATATTGCATTATCGATATTTTCTCTGTTAAATTAATAACTAAGTTAAATTAATAAAATTAGACAAATAATTGTTTTTCCATACGAAAAGCATATGCTCAAATAGTATTTGAGATTTGGGGGTGGAGCTTACTAGCTTAGAGCCCTAAAGACCCCCTTCTATTTGAAGTGCCTATGACGAAGAGTAAGAAAATAGTTAAACATTTATAAAATATTCCATTTTTATGACTAAGAATTATTGAAAATCTAAAACAAGGCTTCTCATAATTTTTTCATATTGTAATAAAATATATAAAAATTATATATGTTTACTGCTTCTATGTTTTTTCAATACATATTTTAAATGCAAATTTGGCGAGATAGTTATTTAAACGAAGAGTAACAATCTTTGTTATTTTGTTGTAGTTTAAAAATATTATTAGTGGGTACTTGAAACTTTTAAAATAGGTATATTCTTATATTTTATATTCTTTTATTTTACACTAGCTGCAATATCATTTTCAAATGCAATTTTTTCGGCAACAATGATAATTAGGTAGTAAACTTACTGTTTTAATGTCTCGAATAGTAAAATAAATTACTTTAATAGCAACTACTACATCGTGTATACTATATTATATATTTTAAAATATACTTATTATAATATACCTATAGGTTGAAGCTTGACAGTTCGTATTCGCAGGGGCCTACTAGGTAACTACTGTACAGCAGAGTAACACCCACTTGCCCGGAAACTTTTTTGTTACTAATTACAATAACAAATATTTATTTATTATTAGGTACCATTTACCGACTCAAATTCAAATTTAATGAGTAAAAAATATTTTCTATTTTTCGTAAATAGTCAGTAAACCTCTATCAACACTCAACACTCGCAAATCGACAGCTGTATTTTTATATTGTGTATATTAATTAAGTTGTGTTAACATATTTTATGACATTTAGCCCGATTTTGGGTCTTAAATAATAATAAATTATAGCGCATATTTAAGTGCTATATATAAGTAATATCATATCCTATTGATCATAATATTATTAATGTACCTATTGTTAGTACTTAATTAATTGTTATTAGTTATAACTTATAAGTCCCTTAGTGGCTTAGTGTTTACTTTTGAGTAGTAAAATAACAATAGGTATATAGTGCGACTTACAGTAATGTCAATTAAACGTTGACTAAAAAAACAAAAAATAATCAGCTAGTAACTTAGAATTTAAATTATATAATATATTGTTATATACTTATTACTTATTATACCTAACATTTGTGCCATGAGTCAAGACGGTCACGAATCATGAACGGATGGTCGCTAGTAAAATACCTATAGTAATTATAATTATTAATTACCCGCTCGGATAATTAAATCACCGTTATCATAATTTATTATTTTTAAGATTAATGTTAGATAATTACCCATTAGCTATTAATTATTATAGCAGTGACTAGTGCACTAGTTATACTTATTAAATTTGTAATTTTCACTATATAAAACAGCTTTTATCTGGATTCTGGATCCTGGAATTTCAGCTTATAAGTAGGTACTCACTTCAGGCTCTGAACTTCAGAGCAAAAATAGGACATAGGTTACCTACCCAACTAATTATTTTCACAAAACGTTTACTGTACCCAATTAGTTAAACTGTAATATTTACCGTTTACAACACGTCGATTTACAACCTATATATCTATATAGATCAGTGGCGTAATTAGGAATTTGATTTGGGGGGGGGGTTGTTTTAGCAAACATGAATGGTCATTATAAATACTTTGATAAAAATGTTAGCTCAGTAAAAAGAAAGTTTTGGGGGGCATCTATCCCCCTAATTCCCCCCTAATTACGCCCCTGCTATAGATAATATATTATACACTATGAGCTGCTAAGTAGATTTCTGTTGATTATCAGAAATTATACATGAGAGCTGATGACAGACGACAGTTCATCACGTCATAAGTATGTATGACCTACCTATATAATACTCCTACAACAGTCCTACGTCTGCGTCTTTCCGCACGAAAGCTAAAATTAAACTTTAAATAATAATATTTAGCTCACACTAAAAAATACTTAATATATTATGTTCCTAAGTTACTTCACTCAACAAACACACACACATATCACAATTTCTGAATATTAGTGATATCACATACACTCAAACTCAGTGGCGTACCTACACATAGGGTGATAGGGGGGGAGGTCAGGATTAATCTCCCCCCAGGAAAAAAAACCGTTTTGAAATGGTTAGAATGAAAAATATACACGTTATCATAATTTCAACGTGTGCAAAAAATGTAGTATCATATTTTTCAATTATGATGAAATCGCAAAACAATTAATTTATTATACTATATTTGAGATATACAAATAGACGTTTGTTATTGACATAAAATATAAAAACTATAATTGTGTTGACATTAAATATTGTTTATCGTTATTCATTATAAGAAAATTGTCTTTATAGTTTATATTATGGCCTGTGGCCTGTGGTGTGGTTTGGCTTGTAGGCTGTAGCTTGTGTGTATGTCTATTTTTGTAATGCCCCATTTAGACATTTTGCGCCACGGGGTAATACAAATTGGTGCCACCTACAGGGGCCTACCCGTAGGGAATATGGGAGATAGATCCTTATGAACTTTTTAGATTTTGAGGAAAAAAAGAATTTATCGATTTTACAATAATGGGTGTTTTTTTTAAATTATTGTTTAATAATTTCATGAACGACATGAATCCCTTCCCTCTTCCCGGAGATAAAATTGAGTGTATGCCAAACGAGCCATCATGCTCATAGTTCACCAAATAAGTTTTTTTTATACATATTTAGGTAGGTACTTCATTTATCAATAGAATCATAATTATATTCATATTATTAATTATAGTTTTAATTCATATTTATTATTTAATATTTATTACCAGCTATCATGAACAAAATAAAAATAAATGTAATAAAACTATATTATAAACTATCCAAATTAATATTATATTTTTTCAATACACATAACTGTTTAGAAATAATTTTATTAAAAACTGTTATACAGATATACAGAAGCTAAAGGTATATACTAATAGGATCAGATATATAATATAATATAATAATAAGTACAATGTACAATGGTGTTACGAGGCGTAATATATAAATCAACGACTAACTGTGCATATCGGCTACACTACACAAGATATATTATTATACCTACGCTATAGTATTATAAAAATGTATATTCAGCGTCTATTACAGTGTGAATAGATTACTCATACACTACATGATATAGGGTGTTTTGTTTATAATTCCAACAAAAACAATAATTATTTTTTAAAATCTTAATAGTTAAATGGTTGATTAAGTCAGGTAAGGCTAATAGCCTATTTATGTTTAAACAGGGAAGACCAAGACTTAAGTATAACGTCTTAACTCTTAAATTATATATTAAAAATGCTATCCATAAATCATAATTACCCAGTAATCAGTATCAGCAGATGAAGTTCTAATGAAACTTTCAAAGAAAAGGGGACGTTTAAATTTTTTTGTACCTAATATAATAATATTCATAGTCAATATCAATATACCATGTCTATTTCATATTTGTATAATTTATTGTTTTGTATAAGTTTTTTTCAATTTTCTTAAAAAAAGTATTATCACAAATATGAGTGTGAACTCTGAATATTTCAACTACGGTCTTCGATAGAACTTATTGAGTTGAGTGAAGCACTCCGATAAACATAATATTATGTACCTATACTCTATAGGTATATATAATTTAATTTCCCCCTTATTAAGATAAGACTGAAAATACATGGAAGCTTGAGCTGACAGTTAAGACTTCATGTACAATTTAAAACTTTTTCAGAATCTTTATCAAATAGAACCTAACTACGAAATAACTAAGTAAAACTGGATATGAAAAATGTCTAAATAGAAATATTGTCCGTGTAACAGATGGACAGACACAGTGAATCATATTACACGCTTCTTTAAAATTCATGATAATAATAATTTAATAATAACTAATGACCATTAACCTCAGACCTCAGTATACGAAGCAGATATGTACACAAATGTACAATCGAATTGCTACCTATACCTACTTATTAATAATTAATACATTGTATCTATCAAAAAATTGTTATGATTTATTTTATCAGTATAAAAATCACTGGGTGTCTTGGTAGGTCAGGTATTTAATATTTTTTATCGAATAATTAAAAACAAAAATTTACCTATTTCGACATTGTCTAGACTATTTAGTGGTTTTCAACCTTTTTTTGTCCACGGCTCCTTTTGATTATGAAATCAAAATATATACGGCTCCTATAAGCAAATTTAAAATAAACAAATGTATACATTATTTAATCTTTATTAAATTTATTTAAAGACGAAATTTGTCGATCGGCCTTCTATCTCACACACACAAGCGCGCACAACATGTATATAGGGCGCGCGGACTTACACGTCCGCGAAAAAAAGGTAACAAAAACTATAAATTATTACAATTTATTTTATTATTAGTTTCTACTGCTAACGCTGCTCACTTGATAATAACCGACGACGCTCACGGGAGCCGCTACGCACAGGTTGAAAACCACTGGTCTAGACTAATTATACTTTATAGGTGGGTTAGTTAGGTAGTGTTTTAAGTCACTGAATCTGAAATTGTTGGAAAAAATAATCTGTTTTAGATTCTGACCGGAACGATGAATGTAACGATGAATTGTATTTTTACAATGATTCTATGCATGTTTTTATTTTTGTTATTATTATTTTTATTTTTTGTGTGTGTATACGAGTATATACGTGAACAAGATAATAGTAGTCGAAATGATGCTTCAATTTTCAATTTTAGTACCTTTCTGGTGGGAAAGTGAATTTAGTTGGCGCTTTAAGAGATCAAAATGGTAAATTCAGAGAAGTTTTTTAAAGCATTGGGAAACACAAAATAAAATTAGGATTTTTTAAGCAAAACCTGTTTTTCCACAAAATGGATTTTGTTTTTTGGTGTAACTAAAAATTGGCTACAGACCATAATCCACAACACATTCAACCAAAAACACAGCTGATCGGCAAACGCTTCCGAAAATAACAAAATCAAGATCAGCAGATAATAAGAGTTTAAAATTAGAACCAAATATGAAATAATATGAAAATGAAATGATAAACGTTGCTCGCGCGGAGTCGGTCGATTTATTTTTAAAATATTTTTTTACTTTCCTACATATATGATAGAAAAGTAGAAAACATGTCACAAACAATACTTTATCACCAATGAGATTATGGTGAAACAAAAAATGCCATAACTATGTTTTTTTTACCCAGAAACTTGGCCTTGTAAGAAAATGATATTGCTGCAATTGGAATTGAATATGTTTGATGCTTAGCAAAAACGCCCCGATCATAATTTGCTAAGAAATATTGCCGTACCTACCTATGTCTTAATTATTCATTTCATATATTAATTATTTATGCGGTTAAGCGGTTTTACTTGTACTTCGCACTTACTCATAACTCATAAGTCATAAGTTATAAGTAATAATCTATATTTACGGCATTGTTGCTTAGAAAACTGGTCGCCATTATGCCGTATCTTATAATTGAATTTTAAACTACCTACTAATGTTTGAGATTTCGCTGTCGTACACCACACAAAATAATTGGTTAGGACCCAAACTTCGACATTATTAAGATATTTTTACTAAGTAAACAAAAACAATTGTACTTGTAAATAATTAATATCGTAGTTAGTAGTTACCACCTATTTAGACAGTACAAATATCAAAATCAGAATATCTCAGTGAAATAAGTTAAAAGTTGTAAATTAAGTTCCATTGCATTCATCTTTTACATTACAAAAATATTAAATAAATTAAATTAAAAAATTATTATATTTAGGAAATATAACAACCAATAATCACAAAATAAAAAAATTAATTTTTATTTTACTCAAAATGCCACGTTTCTGCAATCTTTCTTAGCAAGGTATACTAACCTTTACAGCTTTACCTATATATACTCAGATACGGTCTCTCCATCGCCAACGACCATACCACGTTGAATACACCAGTTCTCGTCCGATCACTGAAGTTAAGCAACGTCGGGCGTAGTTAGTACTTGGATGGGTGACCGCTTGGGAA
>WHPZ01582023.1:11806-41123 GCA_016617965.1 Macrosiphum rosae
GAAAATACCGGCTTTTTATAGGTCAATACCGGCAACCGGCTTTTTAAGTCTAAATATGTGAAATACCGGCCGGGCCGGGAAAATACCGGCCGGTTGGCAACCCTACGCGTTATAAGTACCTAATGGATATCGTGATTAATTTGGAATTTATTATAGGTACCTATTATAGGTCAATTTTTTGTTTAATACCATAGATATGTATATAATATGTCTTATACCTAGACTGACATACCGTCTCCGCTCAGAATCGTTTTTCTTATACAATGATATTATATCGTTGAATTCAAATTTAATATCATCCATTATACAGTGACCCACTTGTAACCTACTGTACAGCAGAGCGACACCCACTTGCCCACCTTTTTTTTAATTACATTTATGTCTTTTTAAGAAGTATTTTATGCAATTACAAACAAACAAAATTTGATTTAAAAATATTTTTTTCCTTTACATTTAGAAAGAAGATGATGTAGATACGCCGGTTCATATTTAAATAAAGATGAGTTCAAGACAATGTTTGATCATCGATTGTATGGCCGAATAAGACAGAATCTAAGTTGTAAATCTAACTTTCCAGAAGTTTACGACAAAGCAAAATGGAAAGCCAGAATATAACATATTTTTAAGTTATATTAAATTGTTTTATAAAACAGTATTGTACCTTCACATAATATAATATTATTATATTTTAATAACACAATAATGTCTTTAATAAATTTTACCTTTATATAATATGTTGATATTTACATAGGTAGTATAATAATAATATTATGATGTTTATAATATAGGTAATTATTGCCTAAATAATTGTTGTATTCCAAAACAAAGTTTGACTATAATGTGTAAAAGTAAACCGATTCTTTATAAACAGTACTTAATTCAAATTAAGGTGCTTATGTATATGAAGAAGTTTATAATAGGTATGAATAACACATTTTCCAACGTATTTTCCATCAGGATCTATAATAGTAGTACCTTATAACTCGAGGTGAATGTTTTTAATATTAAAATTTATATTGAAAACATCGCTTTTCTCACGGTTAATAATTATAATAATATGTTGCCTGTTCTTGGGTATAGGCACATGTAAAAATGTGTACTTAAATTCTACTGACATGACAAAAAGCAACGTCTGACTGACAATTTTGGAAAATTTACTCATTTGCAATATTATTATGCATACTTGGTATTATATTAGTCCGATTCTCGATACTTAACGGAATCCAGATTTGTAAATTGTAAGACATTAATATTTATAAGATCGAATTCATTACTAATACCATTGATTATAAACACTATGGACCGCTCACTCTCCCGTATTAACGAAATATTGACAAATATATTGAAATATATTATACTTATCTATGATATTGACCAAAAATGGATGTGGCTGTTATGGAGCGCTGTCGTCGCCCATTAGTTTCCATTAGTTTTATTACCCTATGGTTTCTTATGGACAACGACAGCGCTCCATAACGGTCACATTTAGTTTTCGTCAATATTTCGCGTCATGTTGGGCCACTGGGCGATCTATTACCTAAAGTATTTATATTTTATAATCATTGTGTCAAAATGTATTTACTAATGAAATAAATTGATTTGTAACCGTAAAAAACGTCAATAAATTAATTTTATTTAAGTATTGACATTTTCCACACGATATTCGCCAACGACCATACCACGTTGAATACACCAGTTCTCGTCCGATCACTGAAGTTAAGCAACGTCGGGCGTAGTTAGTACTTGGATGGGTGACCGCTTGGGAACACTACGTGCCGTTGGCATTTTTTTTTGATTTTTTACATTACTACATTTATCCATCAATAGAAATATTAAATTGAATAAGTACGATGAAGTTACAACGATAAGATAAAATGTTGTAATTTTTTGATATTCGGAAAAATATCACCATTTCATAAAAATCGGGAGATTATTGACTACTCTGGTGAAAATTCCAAAGGTCTGCGCGCGGTTATTAGTTTTTGCAATAACTTATGAGTTAAACCAAATAAATAAAATTGGTTTTGCATCAAAATTAAAACTTTTTTTTTTCTTGACATTTTCTAAAATTACTTGGAATTTTCAATTTCGATATAAATATAATATATACATTACAGTGACTTACTCCATAAGGATTAAGGAGTACACTCAACATATCTGAATTGATGTTTCTAGTTTTTTAATTATTTCAAGTAAAAATGACAAGTGAGTTGATATAAATGTTAATTCATTCACAACCGATCTATCTTTAATAATATCAAGTAGGTACTTTTTTAACGCATTGTTCTTTGTCTTTTGTAAGATTTTCAATTACCTTTTGGTATTTTATAAAATATTCCTTGTAATGTAAAGCAGCGACTATCCACGTCTGTCCCCCACCTTGTTATTACCGGGACGGGAAGTAAAGGTATATTTTCCATTACATCTCTGAAAATTGAAATTCTGCTCGGTGATTTTAAAAATATTTTTTTACCATTATTGATTAAAATATTAATATTTGGAAATAATTCAAGAAGTTTTTCAGCAATTAGATTACAATAGCATGTGCAATACAAGCCGTATATATATATGTGTGTGTGTGTACCATATTAGAATAAAACAACTTCAAAGAATTTCCTGATTTTACCGTGTATGGAGCAGAGTCTGTTAATAAGAGTAATACGCGTCTTTCCATGCCTACATCGGTCCATAATAATTTTAATGAGTCGTTTATGAATTGACTAATAGTTTCGTTATTCGTTTTATTTAATTGTTTATTTGCCAAAACCTAAGGCCGCCCTGCATAATCCTTGTTTAGGACACCCACAATTAAATGAGCGATGTATAAACCCTGCGCACCATGAACTACAATAGTTACAACGTAAATAAATTTGTTTCCAATTTTTTTCTTATTTCGTTCATTGTCTTTTGATAAAAAATTGATAAATAATTTTTGCATAATGCGCTCATTTAATGGTATGTTAGCTGAAGTCAATGCTCTACATAAATTTAAGTTGAATGGCGATATTTTTGTGTTTGATATTATCTAATAAAGATGTAAAATTAAAGTAAATTTTTTTTTTGGCAAGTTACCGAGAAAAATTTAAGCAAATTCTATTTAAGTAGGTAGGTACCTACCTACCTTTACTCCGTTTTTTTATAACCATATTGAATTCTCAACAATAAATTAGTGATAATTTGTGAAATACAGATAATAAAACTTATATAAGATTCACTAAAATATTAAATTATTTAAATTATTTTTCAGCATTTTGCATCGAAAACCGTCAAATATGCGCTTAAAAACAGAAAAAATCACAAATTATACACTTATAAATAAAAAATGGTAAAATTTGCAATTCTATATGCAAAATAAAATATTGATATTTTGAATATAGATATCATGAAACATATTTGAATGGATGCTATTGGAACACCTAAAAAAAATATGCAAAATCATAAACAACCTAACCCTACTTATTATAAATACAACAATACAATCCCTGTTCCAACACCATGGACCGTACAAAGTGATCGTAAATTATAAGTAGATTATAGGTAGGTACTTACAGGAACTTATATTAATTATAGGTACTTACCTACAGTTACTTACAGGTTGTGTATTTGCAGTGTTAGATTCATCGGAAAGCATCATCTGCCTTATGATCTGAATAATCAAATTACGGTTAAAAAGTGTGTTGAAAAAATTTTCATTTTTGTTAATTTATATAATATAAAAAAGTGAGTGGTGACCATATTGTAATATATCTCAATCTTATTAATCTCAATTTTATAGCTAAGAATTGACAATTTAAAACAAGGTTTCTATAATTCTATTATTCTAAACTTCATACTTTTACTTTGATCATGGTAAATCAGTGACGCCGAACACTATTACTAGGTGTAGCGCGTAGCCGTCGCTACACCTTGAAAATAAGAGGTGGGTGGGTACAATAACATAAAATAATCAACTTGAAATATGTTCATTATTAATCACAGATTATATTGGTTAATACCTTAATATTCAATAATATTATCAATTAAAATATGATAAAATGTATAAAATTATAGTATAATTTTGAGTTTGTGCGAGGTGGGTGGGTGGGTAAAATTTTCTTGCTACGCCTGCAAAATGTGTCTTGGCCCTTGGGCGCCACTGTGGTAAATAATATGATTTTTATTTTATTCATATCATGTTTGTGTTTAAAAGAAAACATACAAACTTACGAATATTTGTTGACATAACTCTTGCTCTATAATAATCAACTTCATATTGATTTGGCTTGGCTCTACTCAGTGGCGTAGACATGATTTCTGAAAGGNGGGGGGGGGGGGGTAAAAAAACGACATAGCAATTGGGAAGGAAAAATTGGAAAAACCCCCACCCTCTCAAAACAGTTTACTAAGGTAATAAAAAGCCAATGGGGGGATCTGACCCCCACTTCCTCCCCCCTTGTCTAAGCCACTGGCTCTACTGTCCCTTAATTTTGATGCATGATACCTAATTGTTTTAGGCCAAGCGCATTTATCATATCGTCTACCCAGTAGGATGGTTTTAATAGAGTAATTAATATTTTAAGTTATATAAATCACGAATATTAAAAATATATATAAAATTGATATGATGTTCATATTAGCATTTCCTATACACTGTACAATTTTGAAAATATTTGTAATGAACGGTGTTAAATTTGAATTCAATGACATTGTATACGAAAAACGATTCTGAGCGAAGATTGTCAATCAGCCTATGATATTACATGTTTGATATTATTATTGTGAATAAAGTACCTAATTTAGTAACTTATATTAATGTGGAACCTTGTTTTAAATTTTCAATCTTTAGCTATAAATATAGAACATTTTATATATTTTTGTTTTTATTAGAAAACAAGAATATATACAATCTGTAATAATTTATACAATAGGTAATATGGAGGGGGTACAAGTATATAAGACAGGACGGCATGAAAGAAGAATATAAAAAAAAGGGGGGTTCCACTGACTGTTTTTGTGGAATGATTTATAGTAAATTTATCATAGTGAGTGAAAAATGTATGAATGGTTGGGATTTTGAGGTCAGAGTGGACTGGAGATTGCTGTTGTACTAGGGGGCTTTTGTAATGGCGAAGGCAAATTAACTGAAATTATATTTTTAACTACAAAATAATTTTTAAAATTTAAAATTTGATCAATTTTGTTAAAATTCGAACTTAAAATGATTATAAAAAAAATTGTGCATATTATGTATTTTTAATATTTTTCAACTGATACTATTATTATTACTTATATTGTTATGTTGTCAAATTGATTATTATCATTTTTTTATGTTCGTACTCAAAATAATTTGCACATATTCTAGATTTTAAATGCTTATAATATTGGCCTCTCTAATCCCTTATTGTCTTGGCTCACTTCCTTTAATTCTCAAATATGTTCCTCTTTATTCGGTTGCATACCAACAATTTAGAGTGTTTTAAAATGATGGGACAAAATATTATCTTATATTATGTATGCAGACTTATGATATGAAACAAATTTTCAGCTTGAAGCATGAGAATTCCTTGATTTCACCTTTAAGATTTAATATTTTAATATGTGGTTAAAATATTTGGAACAATTAGGATATAAAATAGGGTTTATTGTCTTCTTGACAATCTAAAAATTTTAAATCAATTAAACAACATAAAAAATTGGTTAGTGTATTGCTTACAAATACAAATAGTTTACGGTATCATTAAGTAATTATAGCAAAAACCAAAGGTTAAAAATAAGCTCGTTGTTTTTTGTACAAAGTTATTTTCACAATTTTGAATTAGCAACTAATTTTAACTTAATATAATAGAATTAAATGTGGTTGTACAGAAATATATTTTTAATATAATAAATTATGGTACCTGTGAACGTTTTGAAAATATCCAAATTATGTAATATACCTAATTAAATACATAGTTTGTTTCACCAAGTACAATTATTATCAAACAAATTCAACTTAAAATCACAAGACAGAGTAACATAATTTTAATAGGTAGTGTTATTTTAATAAAGGTATATGTACTGCAATGTAAAATATTATCACTATATTTCAGAAACTTAATTCATATTGTATATTGTATATATAATAAACATTTTAATTTATCTATATAACAAAATAGGACTACCTAAGTTAGTATTGTGTTAGTGGAAAAATACAAATATTCAAACAGTTTTTATAATTTTAGAAAATGTAAACTGTATAAACCACAAAACATACAATTGTGTTTTAAAATAAAATTAATTATTAGGTACTGAAAAATTAATTTATTAACAATGTTGTTGATTTCAAAACATAAAATTGAATACACTCGACACATAATATGTACAGACTACAATAGCTTTCCAAAACATAAGAAAATTCAGTATAAAAAAAATGAAGTTTGTAACAAATATTAATAAAATATATAAAGAAAAAACAAAGTAAAGCGGAATTACAAGTAGCAGAATAAAAAAAAAATAATAAAAACATTACACACTAATTATTAAAGACAACATTTGACTACAATCTGTACTCAACAGAAATGAGATCCCTTAAATAAATCAAAAATTAAATTAAAACAATGAACATTATGCGCGGATTAAAAAAATAACATCGAAAAATTTCTTTTTATTTATTGGTATTGTTTTCAGGTTGAATAATAATTTCTTCAATTGGTAATTTTTAAAAAATATATATATTATATAATTATAGTGAATAGCAGTATGGTGTTAATATACAACTATAATAATTTATAATATTGGACGGATTCAGCCAATAGAAAACACTGAATATTTTATATTTTTAAAAGTATAAAACACAGCCATGTTTTATAATAATTGCTTACAGTAAGGTAAAAAAAAAAATGAAAAATAAAAATGCATACAAGAATAATCCTAAAGCGATGTAGATTCTGGTAAATATAATGATCTTAATGATTTATTAACAATTATTCTGTTTGACACACGTATGTACAACATTAAAAAAAAAATGTAGGTACCTACAGGTAATATAAATGTGATCTTAGCTGTTTTAGCACGTCAGCCGTTGCAACAAAGCAGTGTTTATTAATGTTATTCTATTTAATTATTATTCATGTTAATACCTTTTCAGAAAAGGCGAGAAGTAAAAATCGTTATCCACAAAACTGGATTTATATATTATTATATTATGAAATGATGATGTTAAAGTAGGAAGAGCTATCTAATAATAAAATTACTATTATGTACACAGAATGTATCGCATGGGTTTGGAAATTGTTGATACATATACGGTTCTAAAAGACTTTTAAAAGCTATGTATAGAACGGAAATTGAATGTGTTCAAAAAGCTCAAAGGTACAGCGGTGTGTTAGAAAGTTCTACAAAATTATTATGATCGGACGAAAAAATATCGAAAATGTTATAAAAAATATACGTTTGAAAAAAATTAACAAATTATTCATAAAAAAAATACTACATTGACAACAGTTTGACAAGACTTAAAAATAAAAAAAAAAATTAATAATAATAATTATGTGTCGTCAGACGCGCAATAACGGGATTCGCCACTTGTTCAGTGTAACGTGCGCAGTGGCTGTTTTTTCAAAGGAGCAAGGCAAATTAGCGTCCTCTCTCTGCCGTTTAGATGTCTATTGTTTGCAAGAGCATATGCAACTGTCTAAACACGTTTCCCAAGTTACCCTGGACCGTTTGCCTCTTCAGCACAAACGATCTGATGTCCATGAGTATGTTTTGACACTTACGACATTTGTTATATCTGTAAATAATGAACGGTTGTTGTTATTTGATCATGTGTGGTATTTTTTGGGGGGTCTTCATGGAATTTAATTTTTGGAGGGGCTTTGGTTTCATAAAAAGGTTATTAAAATTATTTAACATTATAATTTACAAAATTAAAATATGAATTAATTCTATTAATAATACCTTTTTAATTAACTTTGTTTTAAGAATTCTAAAGATATCTACAGATAACACTAGATGTTTATTAATTAAAAAATACATTTTTAAATTGCATGAAAGCTATTTTAAAAGACTAATTTCTTAAAGTCTTATAAATTCTGCATTCCTGTCCTCAACATGAACTATTTTAAAACAACTGTATGAGTTATGATAAGCGATATCTTATATTTAGTTGCAAATAGCAATACAAAGGTAAATATTTTAATTTCTTAATAATTTTTAAGAATATCGCGAAAAAAAAAGAACAATTAAATAGTAAAATTAAATCGTAAATACAATGTAAGGTCTACTGGACTATTACATAAAAAAAGTGCATATTGTAAATATATGCACAGGATCAAAAGAAAAATTCTAAGATAAGTTAATATCACGCAATCTAACTTTTGAAAAAAAAAATTCTACTGACCTTTCTTCTTGCATTATATCAACACCTATTGCAGAAGGTGGTCTTTGTATATTATTCTTAATGACTGGCATAAAATACTGCAGTATATCTCTTATGGCTTTGAAACTTACATTTATGAATCTGAAAAATTTAATTGAATTAAAACTTAAAATTTACAACAACAAAAAACATTACAACCTGAACGGCCATAAGTTGGTAGTGGGTATCACACATAAACTAAATGTATTAATATCTTAGGTTTAATCTTTTTAAGTTTTATGTTTTTAATGCATAATATAACCAATAAAAACCCATTAATTGTAATTTTAATTAAATGTTTCCTCAACAATTATCAAAAACAATTCAAACCTATATCCCATTGGGAAGACATTGGAACATATTCTTCTTTAGTCTTTTGATTATAAGGTATTCAAAAATGAATATTTTTACTCATGCATTCATCATAGAAATGAATGGGGTCATCTGATAAAAAGGTGTAAAAGTAAAAAATTTCTTAAGAATTTCAGATAAACCCCCCAACCAAAATAAATGTTTACTTATGTCCAAACTGATTCATTTGAATCCAGTCCTGCTTCAGGGAAATTAAATTAACAACAACTCTTTCTGGGAAAATCTATCTCAGTAGTTTTAATATATACTGATTTTAAAAAGGGTTTTGACTCAGTGAATCACAAGATTCATTCAGATATTAGAGCATTTAGTTTCAGCAAGCCTCTTTTAACCTGGCTTTTATAGTAATAGCATTGGATTGGGTTAAAAATCTTGGATGTTTAGGAAAGTTAATTCATCTATCCTCTTAAATAAAATAAACTATTTCATCCACTCCTTTCTTCCTAGCACCTCTACTTAGCAAATGAATCACTTCAAATGTTAATGTCTCTTGCCAATGTGGACGCATCCTACCTTTATTAATGTTGATCGACTCATTGTACTTAATTCTATATATTGAACCTTAGTTAATTTATAAAATATTGTATGTATTTTCAATGAGTACAGCTAGAGTATAAAATAAATCAATAAATAACAAAATAAAATGCAGATAACAAATTATGAGTTATAATGTTGACACATTTTTAATTCTTCAGCTCTTTAGTAAATAAACTTGTATGGTCATATTATGAATATACAAATGTATTACTGTATCCGTTTCAAAATATAAGCCTTAATTAATCACTTACGCCTCATTCCCACTTTGAATCAAATCAGATATCGAAGGAAGTAGCATACTGCAAACATCTAGGCACCATAAATTTCTGAAATAAACATTAAGTACATTTTTAAATAATACCATATACATTTAAACATAGTGGTGTACACACAGATGTGTATGTGAGGGGGGAGGGGTATTCGAACCCTCTATTAGTTTTTTTAGATTTATTTCAAATTACATTTTAATTTAATAATGGCAATTAATATGTATTTGTGTTGTGTTAAAGTGACAAGAGACAGGAGACTATACTCTCACTGTCTTTAAACAATAGAATGTACCAACCGTCACCGTGTCAGTTTTGCATTATGCTGGATTTACCGAAAATATGATATCTGAAATTATATTCTGTTTAAACAATGCATTTTATAATTGCAGATAAAGTGTACTATTGGTACTATATTATAATATTGAGCATGAATTGGTCTGCCCATGTATACTTATAGATCTATTAACACTAATTATTAAGATATTTGATTTATACAGTTATTATTTGGTGTTCGGTTTGTTCAGAATAATAATAAGTTAATATAAGATTATTTACTATATTTAAAGTATTTATTTTCCAAGTTTATTTTAATTATTAAAATTAAATAATTAACAAATGATTTAAAGATAAAAAATTCAAAATGATAGCATTAAACAAAATATGAATTAAATTCATACGCCATAGTTGTACCAGATGCAAAGTCAATGAGGAGTAATGCACAGTAAAAATATTTTGATATGTACATAATGATTGCTATGCTTATATTTTTTAAATTGATTTAATAGTAAATCCACTAGAAGCCAAATTCTTAGAGACCACTGTAATATTAAGGTTCCGAGTAGTTTTAATTTGGTTCTTACAATTAATTTTTAATTCTAACAATAACTTAATGTTTGTTTTAAACTTTAAATAAACTCTGTTTTAATGTTTTTTAATTTAATCAAATAAAAGTTGCCACACACACATTATGGAAAATATCTGTGAACACCACTGTTTAAATATAATACTAAAATGTAATATTTATAATTTACGGGCGTTGTGTAATAATAGAAATGAGATCTGATATGACAGCATCATCATTCATGGAAACGGCAGAATTTACAGCACACTAAAAAAATAGTTAAGTTAATTAGTAGGGTAGGTTGAGTATACATAAGTAAATAATATAATTTTTTATTATGTAAGTACTTATTACAAACCTTAAAATTTTTATTAGTCCATAATGTCTGTATAATATTAAGATAACGTTGTCTTTCTTTGAGCACACCCATAGTGGACTTATGATTTTTTGAAAGAATTTCCACAATGTCTTCTTCATCATACATGATATTATTTAAACTCTAAAAATAAATCAGGTTCAGCATACTTTTTTTATGTAAATTAAATATCACTATAATTTACAAAATTATGGTTGAAACTATATTAATACTATAGATTATTTTAGATTCTGAGGAGAGCTATGATAAAATGTATTGTTTTTACAATAATGTGATGTTTTTTTTTGTCTCTTAACATTTTTATTAGTAAAAATAATGCTTTGTTTTTAACTTCAGCAGCTTTTTTCTCATAAGAAAATGAAGTTGGTATTTCAATTTCTAAACGTCGGGAAAAGCAAAAAAAATGGAGATGATTGCCCTAAACCAGATTTTGACAATATCGATTTAGTTTTTTGATGCAACTAAAAAACTAATAATTGTAGATGATTAAAATTTTCACTTGAAATTTGTAAAAGCATTTTCTATAAATATATTTTTTATAAAAACTTAAAAATATTTTGACTATTTTTGAGGAATTTATAAACACGAGAAAAATTTCTGATTTTTAGTAGTTTTTTTAAAATTATTGTCAGACGATAAACGTTAAAAAGAATGTTAAAGAAAATTAAAAAAAGATGAGTGTAAATCCACAATAATTTTTATAAGCATCTGAAGTTAAAATATTAACAAAATTTGTCAAAATCACAGGAAATTGCAAAATATTTTGAGTTGAAAATTTAATATTTATAGAAATGTTTCTATTTATACCTAAGATTTGAAAATTAATACAAGATTCTTCATTAGTTGTTTTACCTTTAACAAAATAAAAAAAACTAGGATGTCATACTAATTTTTTATAAGCATTTGAAGTTTAAAATTTAACAAAATTCATCAAAATCTCGAAAATGTACAAATTATTTTGTAGTTACAAATTCAGTTTATATTTCTAAGGGTTAAAAATTTAAAATAAGATATATAATAAGTTCATATTGTCGCCAAAAAATTTAAAAAATATACAAACAGTTTATTTGTGAACACCATCCATTACAGTAACCCACACAACACTTAATGTACAGCCTAGTAGTATGACCCACTTTTTAATTAATTAATTTAAGTCTAGGTCAAAATTGTATTGAATAATTTGAAAAGTATTAAAACATAATGTAATATTGGATGAAAATTTTAGTTTCAAAATGAATATATAATTTAATATTTTTCAACATTATAAAAAATTTCGCACATTTGTACAAACATTTTTTAACTCCCCAAAATCATCTAAGGGAAGTTCAAATTTCTTAGAGATGATATCAGTCTTTTTATGTTCTGGTGTTACTAAGTAATCATCAGCCAACAGTCGTTTATGATGAGGTAATGATGTAATTTCATCTGGAATTATTTTTCTTTGAGATTGAGGTGATGTGTACTTATGTCCATAAGCAAAATGATCTAAAATATATAAATATACAATGAAAATGTATAAATACTCAAAAATAAAACTTTTTCAAACCATTTTGTCTAAAGACTGGTAAAGAAGATGGACGTTTGGATAAACTTTCATTGATTACATTAGAAGATACACTCCGCATTGACACTGATGATGTTATGTAAGGATTGTGTCTTTTTTCAGACACCTCAACACTATCAGGTGTTGATAATGGAGTTGGTAAATCAGGTGTATGGTAATCGCCAGAACTCTCAAACTGAGGTAACTGAAATGAATCACAAGGAGTTGAATCCACGGATGACGTTTCAGCTTCTGAATAACTGCTTTGCATTAATCCTTGAGAAAGGTCTAGTTAATACAAATATAATAGAAATGTAAAGATATAATTTGAGACACAGTTTAAAATATATACGGAAAGTATACCAATACTATGTTTTTTTTCCTCTAATTTTGCAGATGTTGATTGATTTCTATTTACTGAAAATTAAAGTATGTAGGCATTCAGTGAATATTTTTTAATTATGAATTTAATTATCTTACCTTCAGGAATAAATATATTATTGGGATCACCTGTAAAAATATGTTAACATAATTATTGAAGTAATTAATAAGTACAAAATAAATATCAATATTACCATCTTCGGATAAGGGTGAAAATGGAGGTGGACTCCTATTTACTGAAAATTATACAAAACATTAATAAAAAAAAAGTTATAATGTTATTACAAACTACATACTAAAATATAAGTGCTTTTATATGAGATTAAAAATATTCAGTATTTAAAACATTTTTTTTTTAAATTTGAAGTTTATCATACTCGTTCATTGAATTCAAATTAAATTAATTTTCATAGAAGTTTATTTTTTTATAAACATTTTCACATTTTGTTGCTTTATTAAATTTAAGTATTTACTTGGAAAAGTATCAGATTTTAAAAAGACATTTAACACGACATATAAGTTCAATAAAACTGAAATCTCCGCAACTCAAATTTACTATTGTATTTTAAATCTATAAAAAATACAAAAAAATTTACCAAACACATTATATTATTTAAATTAATTTATTACCATGATAAAGAAAAGGAATTTATTTTTACTAAATACTGAATATATATTTATTTGCAACTATTTAGTTAAAATTTAATAGAACCAATTTGTAAGTGTTTTTCCAAATACAGATTTAGTTAAAAATGTATGAATGTATAATGTAGTATATTACAACTCTATTACATTATACATAAGTACAGTTAATATATGATACATAATATGAAAAATGTCTTAATAAATTATGCACACAAACACATATAAATGCTTAAATGAATGTCAGCATTTACATTTGTAAATGATTACTAACATTAAAATAAATAGACATACTCACATATTCTACTTGGTTTAAACGCTAAATAATAATTTACAACATTATTAATTCTGTGTTTATACAAAAATTTCCATTAGATAAAATAACTATACTTACAAGTTCTATTCGGCTTAAACACTGAATGATAATCATGAACATTATTAATTACAGTTTGATTTTCGTCATCAATATCAGTTTCACTTTCATCAATTAATTTCATATTAGTTCTGAAAATAATATAAGTAATTATCAAATTAAAACCAATTATTTTATTGAAAATAAACATCGAAAGCTAACTGGTACACTAGCTAAAATCAAAAAAATTTTTAGGAAGTTTTTAAATTTGTAATTATTTTACAATTTTACTAATATAACTGCGCATATTTCTCCTAAGTTGAATT
Organism: Macrosiphum rosae; assembly: GCA_016617965.1. Lineage (NCBI taxonomy): Eukaryota > Metazoa > Arthropoda > Insecta > Hemiptera > Aphididae > Macrosiphum > Macrosiphum rosae. The sequence goes on from WHPZ01582023.1 coordinate 25,823, forward strand.
TAACTATTTTTAAGTAATGACAACTTATAAAAATGCATCATTAGCTTAGATACTTGATTTACTAATTAAGTGCAGTTTCATATAAAATATCTTCAATCATAATATACCACTGTAAATAACTCAAAATCTCTAGTTCCAATGGGACAAAATTCTACTTATAATGTAACTATTTTTTAATACAATAATTAGCTGTTTGAAGAGTAATAATTTGGCACTTATGAATACTATTTAATACTACAATACTATTTCTTTGGATATGTTCTGATTGGGACAATTGAATTACTGATCACTAGGGGCCGGAATTATATTCTTTTGCATATTTTTTTTTAGTCTATGCAGTCTTTACAAATCATGAAACAGGTGAAGAGGCAAGAGTTTATTTTGAATATTTGGGAATATTTTGCATAATAAAGAATATTAGAGAATATATCAATTAATTTTTGTAGATGTTTGATATTTTTTGTTGCAATGGCGTAAATAATATAAATTAACACATATAAAAACATTTTAACCGGCCGTCACACAAATATGACACCAGAGTACACGGAACAAAATATAGTTGTCAACTGTTTTCAAAAATTTTCTTAGTTAAAAATTTGAAATAATTGAATATTAATATTATTTTTAATAATTTAATCAAACTTTTTTTAACATGTGGTATTTTTTATTATGTACCAATTAATGGTTTTTGTATTATGTGTTTAATTATTTTACATATAAATGCATATTTTTAGTTCAAGAGAATATTTTATCATGTTTTTTAAAGAATATTGGAAGAATATTTTCAACTTTTCAAGAGAATATTAGCATCTTATTTTGGCAATTTTAAAAGAATATAATTCTGGCCCTTACTGATCATATAGTTGAAATTCAAGAATTAAAAATTAAAAAATGATTGGAGCATAAAACAACTTGGGATCCAACATTTCTAGCATCTAATCAAACATTGGTTTCAGCATTGCCTAATAGGGTAAACTTTAAAAGTATTTCTAAAAATATTATTATTTTTGTTTAATAACACTAACATTAAAACAAAGACCTTAAAAATTAACTAACAAAGCCAATTTTTAATTAAAAACAAAACTTTGTTTATGTTCAAAATTAAAAAGCATAAAAAAGCTGATTGTTGTATTAAAAACCTTCGAAATTCAAAAGGCATGCCTAAACCAAATAACATTTCTAAAAAGTTTATCTTTTAAAATATCCAAAAACTATACAAAACTAATTAATTTATACATACTTAGGTTTAATCATTTCTCGTGATTTTTGTTTATTAAAACTTTTTCGAACACTAGTATCTCTTGTAAACATTGTATTAGGCTTTGATGACTTATCAGGTGGTGAAAATTGATTTTTAAAAGGATATTCTTCAGGTAAATTAATTAACCATGTTGAAACGTCTGTTGATAAATGTGAAGCACCAACCTTAAAATATTACATGTTTTTATAAAAACTTAATAGAACAACAAAATATAAATATAAAAAAATTTACCATCTAATAAAATAAAAATTTTAAGTACTATTATGTTCAGTAGAACCTGGATTATTCGAACCTCAATTATACAAACCTTTTATTATCCTAACAAATATCAAATGCAATTAACATATCTGAACGTCAATAAGCGCTGTAGCGCTTGTGCAAGTTATCATGTATGTATGTATAAATTAATGTATAATATAATAATCCAATATTAATAATTACAATAAATTACAAATATCAATAGGTATAACATATAAAAATATGTATGTTTTTTTAATATATGTAATATGCATGTACATATTAGATATTATATACTAACCTAACCTGTAGTATTAAAAAATTCCTAGTATCCAAATTTTCACGTTCCCGAACTAGGTGCGGACAATCTAGATTCTACTGTATTTATTACAATAATTATTCACATTTAAAATATTTAATAACTTACAATTCGATTATCTTTTACTACTAACTCGTTCATATTTCCCCATTTTACAACCACCGAATCACACACTCTGGTTGGTTCTACACCATACACACCAAGGTAATCATCACCACCTCCATATAGAACATCTCCTTTATCATTAAATTGCAAACATCTAAAGAAAACAATTTTAATTATTATAAATATTTAAAAAAAACATGCAAAAGTAAATGAATATGAATTATGTTATTACCTAATTATTGATTTTTCTGTATCTATTTGGGAAATAATACTAAATCGCTCCAAGTCTAATATATTAATTTTTTTGTCTGTACCACTACTAGCTAGTAAAAACACTAATGGATGAAATTGAATTGATGTTACTGTCCCATTATGTAGTTTATTAAAAACATGTATCATGCGTCCAACTCTTAAATCCCATATCTATAAAAATAAATGTCAAAAATAAAATAGTTTTACTATTAATACACAAATAATTATACTACTAAAATATAAATTCTATTATAGGACAATATAATAAATACGATAAATTAAACTGAGTTTAAAGCTATTTAATAATATTTAGGTATCACAATCTGATAATATTATAATTATTACATGTATTACTATTTATTTACTTATTACTAATAGCAATATATATTGAACACTTAACCGTTTGCAGCATGAATCTTTGCTTAATTTTATGAAATGTGATAAATACCATACTATTATTATACTAATAATATATAATAACTAACCTTAACACATCCATCTTCATCGCCAGAGGCAATCCATAAACCATCTGGACTATATTTCAAACTAGATATAGATGCTTCGTGACCTTTGTACATCCCTATGCAGTGTGAATATCGATAATCCCATAGCTAAAAAAATTAACGTCTTTATATATTATACTATTTAACATATTTAATATAAATACTATAATTATTATTATTATACCTTAACATTGGTATCTTTTGAACCCGTTACAAAATATGAAGATGAAGCAAAAGGAAAAAAATCTAATTTTGTAACAGCCGACTTATGTCCACTAAATGTCTTCACCTTTTTTCCTTTAGTTAAGTCCCATACTTTTAAGCCACCAGTTTGGCTACCGGCACCCACTAGATATTCAGATGGATCAAATTGTACACATTCAATTGGAGTTACATGACCACATAAGCTCTAAACAAATAAAATTGTTTAAATAGTTAATTTTTATACATGAACATATTATATGAAAACATTTTATATAATTATAATACATAGAATTTTAAGTATTACCATAAAACATGTTTCACTATCAACTTTCCACAAGTTCACTTTGTTATCTGCACCACCTGTAGCTAATACTAAGCCACTCTTTTGACCAAGAGCCAAACAGGTAACATTTGCACTATGTGCAGAAAATTCTTCTACATACATACAAAAGTTAATACAGCGATTATTTATTTATTTATGGATTATTTTATTATGGAATAATATTTAAACCCATATATATATATATTATAATACAAACAGAAATACAGAATACAAAAATGGGTGTTGGGCACTCATATAGTCATATCGATAATAACTCTAGTAATTAATCAATATTGATTTACTGTTTAAATTTAAATAAATTATTTAGAAAAAAATTCTGAATGCAATCCGTTAACAATAGTGTTTACTGGATATTTTTCAAAATTATATAATGTAACAAAAAAATACAAAATTGAAAAAAACTGAGAACTAATTATTAACATCCAATACAATATTCTATCTGTGTTATATGTATATAATTATATCATGAACCAGGCATTATAAGATCTTTAAAAAAAATTCAACTAGCAAGAACAATATATTCTAATTTTTTTCAAAATAAGAATAATTCCATATATAAGATACTTATTTATTACCTGGTACATAATAAGACAGTCTCTGTATGTTCTTTTTCTATAGTTATTTATACAGTTATACTTACGTAATTTGCAAATATGTTTGTTTGGATTTGCCATTTTAAAGGCATATGCTCTGTAAAATTCAAAATTAAATTAATTTGTTTTTTTTATTTAAATTATACAACTATTATATAGTTTACTGTAAAAATATAAAATTTACAATAATTGAACTACAATTTTAATATTTATAAATAAATACATAGGTAATATAATTCCTGAAATACACAATTTTTGATTTTATTTTATTATATTTTCATATACTAATAAATGTTTTTTTATTTAATATAACAATGTGTTACTTTAAATAAATAATTTTGAATTTAAATTATCGGGTATTAAATCATAAATTTATATTAATAAATATTTTACTGCAAAGTGTATATTTGATTAATTTCAAAAAGGTACTTTTTACTAATGACACTGAAATTAGTCAATTTACAAGTCAAATTTATTTTATATATGAAGCATTTTAACAATTTGACCAGAATTGTAAGCTTCATAACATCATAGATTATAATATTAATAACACAGCAATTAATATAGATTGAATATTATATTCTGTGATTATCAGTGCCGCGACTACAGGTGGTGCATTGCACCCCCTGCAAAAGTGTGAAAATACTTAAAATTATTATATAGACAATTAGAAACTAATATAAGAAATACCTATGTATCTGTTTCTGGAATAAAATATATAGGTATTTATTATGTTGTGTTTTAAAAATCAGTTGTTACCAATTAAAGCAGAACCGGTGATAGTTTATTTTTAATAGTGAAGTTGTTACATCTTGTATTATATTTTTAAGTTTACCAGTGACTGTTGTATCGGCCGAACGATCATTCTCTAAATTTAAACTGATTAAAAACTATTTAAGAAACTCAATATTTCAAAACATTTTTTAAAACATAAATATGTAATTATTTTTATAATTTTAAACGTGTCAAAAATGTTGTATCTACCTAATGTTAATATGAATTTTTTCAGTTTAAAGGAAAATTAAATGGTGGTAGGTACTTCACATCTACACACAAAAATACATTTTTCATGAAAATATTTTGCAAAATCTGAAAAGTCATAGAGGGGGAGTATAAAGGAGGCATAAATCTGGGGGCTCTATTATTTGTTTTTGATACTTCATACAATGATTATACTAAAATTTTATTTTTTTATTTTTAAATTATATTATCAATTTGGATTTTTTATTTTGGTTTTTTTCCATAACCGGTTACCCCATTACTTGTCTGTTATTATTTATTACTTATTAATAATAAGGTTAATAACCTATAATAAGTAATATTTATAAATAATATTTGATGCTTCAGATTACTATCATTATTATTTTTTTTATAAAATTAATTTTTACAAAATGGAATATATTTAAATTTGTGGCTTTAGGAAAAAAATAACATAACATGATAATAATATTTTTAATTTTAATTTTAATAGACAATACCACCTGTTGTACATTGTTAAACATATTTTATTTTACAATAGTGTAATTACTATTACCATTACTGTATTGTATTTATTTATTTATTTGATGATTATACACCCCGAAGAGCATTTAGTTAACACTTGATACCAAATACCAATAATAATAAATAATTACATTAAAACAAGTTCAACAAACATTGAAACATCAATAAATAATTAACATCATAAATAAATAATTGTTTAAGTTGACTCATTTTATATTGTGGGGAAAATTCCTCTATACTTAATATTTTTAAGTAAATAAAACAATATTCAAAAATGAACGTCCAATTACTTATAAGTTATAAATAGACATGAGATACTGGTGACTTTAGCATTTTGTTCTTTTAACCCTAAATAATATTAAACAAGTTACAGATTTGTTTCATGCTTTATTGATTCTGAATATATAAATTTTATTTTGAATTTTTTTAGTTTTAGCTATAGATAATTTTTTTAGTTTCTTTTAGATTCTGAATGGAACAATTATTGTATTAATATTACAATTATGTGTGTGTTTTTTTTTCTGTTATCACCTTTTATGGCAGTGAAAAAACTTAACTTAAACTTATTTTAGCATCTTTTATAGTAGGAAAGTAAATCTAGTTAGAAATTTGGGGGGGAGGGGTCAAAAGTAGAAACATCTAGTACTTTTCAAAAGCGTAAGAAATCGATTAGGTTTTTTAGTGTAACTATAAAAAGAATAACCATACATGAAATTTTTACAGTATTTTCTATACACCAAAAAATGATTAATTTTTTTGAACTACACAGAATTATTAGAAAACTTTTTGGATAATTTTTTTAGTCTAAGTTATCTAAGTATTTTTAAAGATAATTGTCGTTACTTTTTTAGGATATCAACATCCTATCTCTATTTATAACACAACATGTAGGTAAATAAAAAAAAGGTCGACAAATGGGTGTTAATTTGCTGTACAGTAGATTACAAGTGCGTGACAATAATGGATAGTGCTAAATTTTAATTCAATGATATTATACCATTGTATACGGAAATGATTCTGAGCGAAGACGGTCAGTCAGCCTATGTGTAATTTTACTAAGTATATTTGATGATATTACTGTGATAAAGTATGTTATTAACCTATTTATGTGAAACCTTGTATTACATTTTCAATCCTAAGCTATAAAAGTTGAACATCCTATTAATTTTGTAAATATAAAATAATTTTTAAATGTTGTCAAAATTCGAACTTTAAATGTTTATAAAAAAAAAATGTAATTATGTATTATCAATATTTTTCAACTGCTATAGAAGTTATATATCAGGAATCTTTTATTAAATTTTCAGGCTTTTTAACCCAACAAAACAAAAATAAAATTGTATAGACAAATTATAGAAAAAATACCTAACGAAATAAATTTAAAATTAAAATTGTTCGTAAACCGCTCAAAACATTTTGAAAATGTTATCGAGTATGGGAATTGATAAAATAAACTTTAAATTTCAAGTATCTACGGATATTCGTTTTTTGAATTACAACAAAATAAGAAAATCAAGTGAATATCCAATGTTGTAAAAATTTGAAATTCAAACACATAAAATTTAATTTGACTTTCCAGTACACATTTTTTTTATTGATAAAGATATACAAATTTATGAAGAATAATGTATTACATTTTCAAATCTTAGATTTAAAAAGAAAAATTTTTATGAATTTCTTACTCAAAATATTTTGCACTATTTCTTGATTTTTACTTATTTTAAACTTTAAATGCTTATAAAAAAAATTGTTACACTATTTTTAATATTTTTCAACTACTATTTTAAAAATATATTAAGAGCCTTGTATTAAATTGTATAGGTTTTGGACCCAACAAATAAAATTATTGACATTTAAAAAATAAAAATAAAAAATTGGAAACTAAAAATTTTTATAAACAGCTCAAAACAAGTCAAATTTCTAATATAAACATTCGGTGAACATTTTACACTAAAAACCAAAATTGATTTTGTCATAAGCCAATTTAAACATTAAAGTTGTCGTTTTTCCTTTATTTGTTTTCCCGGAGCTTTTGAAAACTACTGGGAATTTTTAACTTTTGACTCCCTAAAGTACCAACTAGATTAACTTTCCTATCAGAAAAGATGCTGTCGAAGAAAATCAAAGCAGTTTTACTGCAATAAAAGGTGATGACAGGCACAAATACAATTTAAAATTTAAAAATTAACAAAAAAATTAATAAAAACACACATTATTGTAAAACCAATACATACATCGCAGCATTCAGAATCTAATATTAAAAAGATTACACAGAAAATATAAATTTATAATTATCATACATTCAAAGTAAATTATTAATAAGTATTTAATCAAAGCACCTTACCATTTGTCAATTATTAATATAAAAAAAATGTATAATAACTGAGAAATGTTATCAGTTTTAATCTGTGTTTGTTTTATTAATAAAAGCATATCTTATGTATTAGGTATATTATAAATGCAACAATAAATCATTTAAAATAATTTATTATTTTATGATATTAATGATCTTTTAATGTATACCTACTATACTCATATTACCAATTTCACTGATTATTTGTATCAACACACTTCCTATTAGGTATATTAATATAAATGTATGTTTAAATAATATGTAAAGTACATCTTTAGTTATCTAATTGCATTAAATAAAAATGACAACAATTCTAAATTGGAGTCATTGGTACCTAATTAAAACTTTATGCTAAGAAAACTATGTTTTACAATTTACTAAAAAAAGTGCATTTTCCTACAAATCCACAGCTGTAAATAGGTATAGTCATAAATGATATAATATGTAAGGTTCAATGAAAAATGTGATAGTAACTTGCTTACTACAGTAGATAAATAGGTCTCTAGCAAGAAATATCTGGAATTTTAGACTTCAATGAAATTTTAATATTTAATAGATAATAAAAAAAATTATTAAGTTCTGTTATCTCATGATAGCTAATGTTATCAACTAATTACATATTATTAAAACTATTAACTTAAATACAAAAATAATTAGGTAATATAGGTATACCTAATAGTAACTAAAAATATTAAAAAATACTATTTAATATTTATATAAATATCTATCTCTGTAACTTTATATTTTTTGTACAGGTTTCAAAAATTCTTCAAGTTAAATTTTTGTCTCTGCAAAATGTGTGCGTACAAGATGAAATATTTCTATAGTTTATACTTTTCTCAGCATTTTCATATTTTGCAAACAAAAACACTTAGTCTATTCAAAGTAATTTTAAACAGTCTGCAGCAATTTCATAATTAATCTAATATTAGTTTCCAATTAAGTACTTATGGATTTTATAAAAAGTGATGATTTATATATTATATATTATATATTATCAGTATTTAAGTTCTTATTTTAAACATTTTTGAATTTAAACTTGTATGGAGATTTTCATCCAAGAGACTAATTTCCAGTTCCAAAAAAGTTGTAACTGACGGTAGGTATTGAATAGGTATGAACAAGTGTATATTTTTGTACCCTATGAACAATCTTTCTAAACGCATAGGTATGTTTCGCTTTTTGGATTTATAACTACGTAAAGAACGTTTTATACTTACATTTGCAGAGCTGCTTAAAAACATAAATCCGCTTGAATATTGTAGGACGATGGACACAAAAACAGACCGAGTAGCTGGTAAAGACTGACCGTCGTTTTGATTGTTGTTGCTTTGTAAACGAGGTACGTTCAAAAAAGGTCAATGAATTCGACTACCACTGACAGCAGCTGCAGCTGTACCTATCGAAAAATTGTATTTTGGCGTTTAGCATTTGCCGTTATGAGGGGGCACTCGACTATAGGCCAATGTTTTGGTTTTTTTTTAATTTTGATAATGACAAAACGTTGATAAGAAAATTTGCTCCATTTACGGCTATGATTTACAGTGATTACGTTTTATCAACTGTTTGTCGGACAGGAGAGATTGCGCGGGGGAACTGAACCGCGCAATAAACCACTACCACCGATCTCCTCCACCAGAGATCGGTATAGTCATAGGTATATTGCCGTGTGGCGTACTGGCGTGTAGTTTAGTACGTAATTGAAAATTTACAATTACCTACTACAAATTATTCTGTGCCCACTAAGCCCAGTCCGGCGACCGCAGACGCCAAACGGCAGTCGTGACGTCATGCTCGCGACATCTGTTCACCGCGTTGCCGTGACGACTGTAATAAATAACAATAATAATATTATGCCTTAGCATGCCACAGTGTCACACTGCTTACTGCTATCGAGTATCGACGAGAACAACGCACTGGTCTGAGGTCACAGTCACACAGATGGCAGATAAATGATTGCGCAGAATATGTCTATCGCTCGAAAGTCGAAAGTGATTTTACAAAAAAAAAAAAACGTATTAGATATGTTGTCAAAAAAGTTGGTCGATAATAATATCAAAGATGTGCTGTTATTGTCTAATGTCTACAGTTCCCTTTTCGAATGCGCCATAATATTATAATTTATAATATTATCATGGTCCATGGACATTAGATACTTATATAAACGATAAAACGATATAGAACACTATACGTCTATACCGTTCGATGAGATTACCTCCAGCTATAACTTCTTTAAAAGGCCATCAAACACGTTTTGACCGTATTTAATGAATATTCAACCATTGTCCATTAAACATCCCAAACGTCAAAATGAATGTAGTACGAATATATACGATACCTATTTAAATACTTTTACTTTTCTCCGTCCTCGATCGACGAATAAAAAATTAATTATCTATATATTATTGTAAATAATACGCCTTGTTTTTATTAAAATGGATAAATGAATGGATTGTATAAGTATATTTATTTTCAAGAATTTGATAATAAGTTTATTATTCTATAAAATATTTTTACGTTTTTCGTTCTTCAACTTTTGGCGTCTTTTGCGTTTATCGTTGTTTAGAATTAAAACGTTGTCCAAGTTTTGCGTTTATCGTTATTTAGAACTAAAACGTTATACAAGTTTTTCGGTTATCGTTATTTAAAACAGTGTTAATACCTACCTATTAAATTTAAAAATAATAACTAAAGCGGGAAGGTAATGGCCCGAATATGGAATATAATATAATCAATTCTTAGATTGTCTGCATGGAATAAATGTTTTTACGAAACCAATAGACCTTTTAAATAAATAAATTTTAAAATATTTGGTTTTGCGTTATTTTTTGTTCAATGATATTCTATAAATTACATTTTGCGTTATGTTTAGGTTAATGATATATAATATATTTTGTTAATCGTTATGTTTTGTTTTGCGGTACTTAATTTTTTTTTTTTATTATCGTTTTCCGTTATAATAACGTTTAAAAATTTCAATCGTTATTATAACGTTAGCAAGCCTCTGCTAATTTCCTATGATTAATGTTATATTTTGTTTTACACTTTTACCTAATATTGCATAGTTAATAATAATAATATTATCAATAGGTACATAGCATGAATATCATGCATTTGCTGGTATAATATAAACATCGAAAATTATCTAATACCTCTACCATCAGTTATGAATTATATGATAACAAAATTAAATAATGTTCTTACTTCTTAGTCACAATTCATGAAGAAAATTTAAATTTTTTTAATATCCTATTTATTATTTTTTTTAATTTAGCACATATGAAAGTTATTTTTTAAAACTAATATACTTATATATAGGTATATTATATATGTATTGTATAAGGTGTATAAGGTGTATCAACCTAAATGCGTCACTGGCTCAATCATCAATCATCACATACGCACTATTATGACTTACCTATCTGATAGGTTGTAGCGATGTAGCCTGTAGGCATAAGAGCTTTAGCACTTTATATTATCAGCAGACCGAATAGTCTACTTAATAATCGTCAATCGTATGCTTTGTACACGAGTTTTAATATTTATAATAACGTGGATCATTGTTTTTAATAATAAATCTTAATATAAATTATAAAATGATAGGTACCTATTATGCATAATATTGTATTTTAGGGTACCTAATGGCTAATATTAGGTACCTATTTAAAATGTATAATCATTTATACGTGTTTTTACTGGAATAAAAATAAAAACTTATCACAATATGTTATCAGGTTTTTTCAAATATTATGATCATTATTATTTAAAATTATATTTATTTATTGATTATGAAGCACTTAAGCACTTACCACTGGAAATAATTCATTAAGATTTATAAAATGGGGAATCGGTATCCGGTAGGTAGGTACCTACTAAGAGGAGATTGTAGGTTGAACTTTGACCACTAACGACGACAGCTAACCTAACCTAAGAGGATCGAAGCATTAACAATATGTAGGCAATATATTCTTATGACAAAGTTGCAAGTTCGTAAGGGCACAAGATACGAATTTTTTTTAATCGACAAACTTGATAGGTATAGAAGTATTATAGTAGGTACAATCGTAGTGTACTACACATCATTTTGACTGGGATTAAACCTAACGCACAGTTGTAGTATAGTAGTATACAGTACGTCCTACCAGCTATATTGCTATATATTATATTTTACAAAAATAACTATAATAGTGATTAAATATAATTGTAATAATATTAAATATGTGTCTGGTTTGAATGCATAAATATATTTTGGATTTTTTTTTTTTTATTCATCTGTAAATAAAAATGCCGAAATCTATTAGAGCTATAAATTTGAAATGTTGAGGGTAGAATGGTAGATTAATTTTATAATTTTACCGTGCGTCCGTGCACTTGAAAGAAAGGATTTTGCAAAATTTTGATTTTATAAGGGGTTAAAATCGCAAAAAAAAACAAAATTGTACGTGTAAATTGTATATACCAATATATAATACTTATATGTAATGGTTGCTATGGGTTATATAGGTGAAATAATTAGTAGAAATTAGTATTTATTTATTATTGGTTGCCATTAGTAATTCGGGTAGATCAGGTACAAGCTTGCATCAAATCGAATTTTCAAACATTGTCAAGGTGGTTGAGCTGCACTTACTGCAGCGAGTTACGCCTAAAAGGAATAATTGAACAATCATAATTTTTTACGGGCAATTAAGTGCACAGGATTAGCTAGTATTACATAATATGAGCATGTAAAAATATTGTAAAAATTCACAGGTAAGTACTTTATAATTAATATTATTGATAACAATGTTGAAATTAAGTTATCACGGAGAAATTTGATAAGAAATTTATATAACAAATTATTGTCGGCAAAAAAATCAAATGAAAATCACGTTGCGTCATATTTTATTTTACGATAATAATTAATATTATTTATTAAACCAAAGTGCACAATACCTCAAATTATATATGCCTATCATTTTTTTGAAACATCAAATAGTACCGATTTTCTCCTTCTCTTCTACAGTTCTACCATTCAATTTTGGGTTGGTTATAAGTTATAACTTATTATATATTTATGTCTTTGTCAAAAAGTACAGATATTATGATATGTATTTTGATGTTATAAAATACATTTTGTATTTTCCTCAAAACTATATACCTAAATGTTGAATACAGCTGTCCAAAAAAAATAATTAGATAATATATCAATAAAAAAGTATAAGATTTTAATGATAATGATTATATTATTATTATATTAATAAATAGGTGCATATTATATTATATCATATTGTTATACAAATATTTATTTATTTATTTATAAACGGGTAGGTGGTGCCCTTTAGTAATAATAGTACAGTAAATAGAATCTCAATTTGGCAAATATAACAGTGAAATTAAATAATATAATGTTTTAAATGAGTTAATATTTTTAAAATTAATCGTGTTCCTGTTTATGAATCCTAACATCTTAAATTATTTTTTTACTAATGTATTAATATGTGATATACTACAATTGCCGATTTTATAATTTTAAGTAATAACAATAATTATCTAGACGAGAAAAACACTATAATTATTTATAGTAGGAGGTAATTTTGACGACTCCAGTCTTCAAGTAAAAAAATTGTCTAGATTTTACTGTAAAATTAAAGTATCGGTTGGATGGTAGTCACTTTTAATAGTAGTCACTACAGTCAAACATATTATGTATTTTATATTTATTTTGATGTCTGATCGACTGATCGGAAACAGTATAGCTTCTCGTATACAAAATCTATTCATGAAAAGTTGTCCATTTCATAAAATAGTAAACGGTAAATAATATATTGTGTGTTCACAAAAACAAAGTAAAATAATATATAAAAAATTAAGTCATTTTAAATACAAAAAAAAAACGAAAAATGTTACTCTTAGGATACCACATAAATTCACGTTAGTTTAAGAATTGGAGTGGATTCACCCCTTATACAATTTTTAAGATAACTGAAAAGATTATTAGCTAGTTAATATCATACAAGCTTTTTATTATATATTATTTTTTTAAAGCGAATTATGAGTATTTGAGTATTTTAAGATGTTCAACTATATTTAATTATTTTCTTTGGGGATTTTTTTCCAATGACTGTTTTTGAGGGACTAATGGGATATTTGGTTCAGTTAAGACCCCCCCCCCCCCAAGCCACTATCACACCATTTTTGCCTATGCAAGAGTCATGATTTAAGTTTGGAGCCTTAGTAATTCTTCTTCGCTGTTTTACTACCAAGTTATTGACAATTATTTGTGAGTTTATTACCATTATACCGAGTAGAATCTAAATCATTGGAAATTGAATTATGATATAAAAATGTATAGTAAACCTATGGGCTAAGATTATTCATCTTAATAGTCCGTGATATTAATAATATACATGTAATGCAATATTTACACGGAATAACAATCGTTCAGTTCTAAGAAGAAGAAACAGTCTATATATATAATAATTAGATTATGAATAATTGATTAGATGTATTATACTTATTTTATGCATAGTTAATAGTTTATTACTTGTAAAACGATTATGAATACCGTGAACATTTAATATTTGTTATAAAGTCAATAGACTATAATAATCTAGTAACCAGTGTATACTTTATATTTCCAATCTATAGTATATAGACTTTATTAAACTAAACCACACTCAATATATATTATGATTCATGTGTACAATTACAATATATATTTTTTTTTAATTTAAATTAATACCAAAATGATTACTGGGTCTCACTGAGAAAAACTCGTGTGGAGGCCAAAATTACTATCATAAATCATAATAGCAATACAGTGTTGGTTTTGACTTTTGAGAGAAATTATCGCCTCCCTTAGGATTTGGTTAGCTCCTTTAATAATATTTAAGAATCAAAATATAATAATTAATTGCAATTATTATTCAGTAAATGCTAAATATTATAAAAGTTTTGAAGTATAACATATTAACACTAACAAAACTTAAGAACGACACACTTCAACTTCAACAGTTATTGACAAGAGCAAGAAAACAATTTTTTTTTGCAACCTATATTTTTTTTTGTACCAGGGCATTAACTTACTCCTGTTCCACTTGACATTTTATCAATACAGTTAAGTACCTATACCTATACTGCATTATACTTACAATAAGCCCCAATATTATTGTCCTTCAAAAACAGATAAATATTTAGGTAGGTACATTGTAATTTATAGGTATAGTAATCGTGTGTCTATTATAATATATTACTGCACTCAGTAGAATAGACCACAGCAAAGTAGATAGTATATTAATATCATATAGTTGGTATGATGTTATATAATTATTCCATATTATGTTTGACTAGTTCGAGTGAATTTGGTGTTAAAAATTAAAAGCCTGAATTGTGATTACCAAATAGTTTAAATAAACATTCAAATATAATTTTAATTGCGAAATAAATGACAAAATTACCAGACTCGGATCTAGAAATTAAAAAAAGTCGCTCTGCTGTACAGTAGGAGTGGGTTACAAGTGGGTCACTGTAATGGATGGTGTTAAATTTGAATTCAATGATATAATATCAATGTATAAGAAAAACGATTCTGAGTGGAGACGGTATGTCAATCTAGGTATAAGACATATACTTATCGATGGTATTAA